>PVKZ01001168.1:0-253072 GCA_004027375.1 Macroglossus sobrinus
AAAAAAAAAAAGAATTTTATGGTAATTTATGTTATATCCAATCTCTGAGCGGATGTGATGCCAATTACTGCCACCTGCCCTGTCTTGTCTCAGTTACAACACCCCAGAGAGACCTACACTTAAGGCTCTGTCAAGACGTCAGCTCTGCTTCTGGGGCCAGATGCAATAACTTCCCTTGAAGACTGCCGGGACTGGGTCCCATGTGAAAGCAACGTTAGATCTTCCCGTAGGCTAAACAGGGACTGCCAGGCTAGCACTCTTCTTTAGGCGTACATGGGGAGAATGAACCTTTCTCTCCATAGGAATGTGCCAGATGCTGTAGCAGATGCTCTTAGATAGGTTATTTCATTTCATCTCTGACACCTGAAAGCCTATTTATTATCATTCCCAATTTTCACATCAGAATATTGAGGCTCTAGGGTCACCACTTGCTTTACATAGATAAATAAGGGTTTTAGCATAATTATTCTCACCCCAGCATCTATTCTCCACCTCTCCCATTATAAATGGTAAGAATTTGCTTAGATTTCTTTTGCATTCTTTAATTGGAAGTCCTCAATAACTTTCTTCTTACAGTCTTCAAAATCATTTGTTTCTATCTTTAAATACTTGATGAGCGTGTAATGATTTCACATTATTTTTACAGGTGATATGTCATTAGATGGTCACAATAACCCTTAGGCAAATATTTAGAAAATATAGTGTCCATCTGTAAAATTCCTTATTTGATGTCTCAAAGCTATAGGTAGCAGATCCAAAATTCAGTCCTAAGTATTCTCACTATAGTCGCTTTTTTCACAGCTATCTGTTTGCCTCTCAAAGCTTGCCTAGTATTTAATTATTTAATGTTTATTCATCTACACTTTCTTTCCACAATATTAAACTCTCTGTTATCAAGTAGCTCATAATATTAACTGAAAGACTGGCATGTAACTAATCATCATAATTTAGTAAAATAAATAAAACAGCTAAAGATTGAGGCCATTGTAGGGAGCTACAAGGAGAGACGGAATTTGGTTTCAATGCTTTTGCAGAAGCTGCTTGATGTGGCTTTTGACAGATGATAAGATTTTGCCAGGTGGCTAAACATATAAAAAACTTTTAATGTGAATTTTGCCTAAAAGTTTACTATATTTCATTAAAAGAACGATGGCTTCAAAAATATACAATGATATCCACATCTTTATTCAATAAGTCATACTTTATCTCAGGATAACATTGAACTACATCATTTCTTCCTTGACTCTAGAGGGTCTTCTGGTTTCTGGGTATAGTTTTTATACATTTGCATATAGACACAGCATTTTATTTAAAAGATTATTCTCTTTGTTAATCACTTAATTAAGGGTTTCTTTTTTATATTAATATTATGAAACATGAGTATTCTTTGCACATTGCAGGAGTCTTTGAATCTCACCTCAGAGAACTAAGTAGTTCACATAACATTTCTTGCATTAATCACATCAGTTGATAGAGAGACCCTTCCGAACAGATTTGATTTCTGTTTGGAAGTGAAAGTCTAAACACCATCATAAGTAGAAATGTAAACACATCTGATGGTTGTTCAATACTTGCTGCATGAATTAGCCCCAGTTCAGCCATTGGCTTTGGCACAGCTATAATTTAGCACATAGCGATTAAACGGTATTAGAGAGTGTGTAAGCATCGGGTACCATTCTTCTCAATGCTCCAAATCAGTGGTCAAGAGCAAATCCTAGCTGGGTCCAGACAGATAACTTCAGTGAAACAGGCCACGTGCCCGAGGAAAGTGGTGTCCCTTGCAAGTCGTGTAGCTTCAAGCCCTACAGAGCGAATCATTGCCATGTGCTATGCAGAAACATGGGCTGTTTTTGCCAGGTCCTTTGATAGTATAGGAGAAATTTTTATGAAACTCTCTGAATATTTACATTTTAGTACATTATTCATTCATCATTTATTCATTTAAAATAAGTAGCTAAGCAAAACACATAATAAGGCTGGGTCATGGTCCACCAGCCATCAGTGGTGATGCCAGATCACTCAATAAGAGAAATGAGCATATCAATAGAAAATAGAGTAAATGGATAAATGATAAAGAATAAAGATAATAAACAGATAAATGGTTCGTTTTTCCTAGTGATCCAAATGAAAATTAAGTGAACACTGAGATAAAAGTCAAGACTTAGGATGAATGACTGTAATATTTCCAGTGGGTATTTGGTGATATGTATCAAACAGCCTCAAAACGTCCATATCTTCTCATCCAGAAGTTCCCCTTATGGAGTAAAAATGGATCTGATGCAAGGGCAGGTGTAAGCTTGCCAACAGTGTAATGGCTGTTCCTTTTCTTTTTTTGTCTGTTTTTCCCTTTTCTTTTCCTGTATCTTCTTTTCTTTCTAAGTAATGTGCATTTTCTGTTCTCTCTATAGAGAATGTGTTATCAATTTTAATACAGAATAATTCTTAAAATAACTACAAATGCAAAATGCTGTTAAAGAAAATATACACAAGTTAACACTGTTGACTGTATCCTCCATGTATGATCTAGGGTGAACACAGAAGCTTTTTCCTTCTTTTAGTTTACATCATGTAAAATTATGAATTTTATCTCAACATGTGATGAGAGACAGAGCAAGTTTTTATAAGAAAAAGCAGAGGTTTTTGAATTATGGACTTGAATTGAATTATGGCTTCACTTCAGATTCCTGGCTTGGGGCAATGTCCATAGTCCCTGGGAACCTTAATTTTCTTATCAGTAACAGAGATTTCTAATCCTTACCTTTCAGGGTTGTTGTGCAGTTAAATTAAATAAGCCAAGTAGAGAATCTGGCATCGTTCCTGGGACTGAATAAATGGTTGCAATTCCATAAAATGAAACCCTTAGAGACAGCAGCCAGTTAATTTTAAATGGAGAAATGGTTCAGTCAAAATAAAGGTAGACACTTGTGTTTATATAACTTGAACCGCAGACTGTTTTATGGAAGTGCGAAGAAACTATGTGCTTTGCATGTGATGGGCACTTGGAGTTAGTTTCCCAGGCTACAGGAGAAAGACCTAGGAGATGCAGAGGTTGGGCTGGCTCTCTGAGCGTCCTGCTGCATTCCCACCATTGCACGAGCATCTTTGGCTAATCTGCTTGGTGTGTTTCTTCACTATTTACTTATCGGGCCCTTTAACTTGGGGCTAGGTGTCTCATGGGATGGCCGTAGGGGCTTAAGTCAGCTCTTAGTTTCGCACGAACGGCTCTGCTGACAGAGCAGAGGGAAGAAAACAGATGTGGGGAAGGGAAGCTTCAGTGCCTGCTTGCCAAATCCTTGCTCATAAACTTTCCCATGAAGAAAACCTCTCTAAAGCCACTCTTGCATTTTCTCTCTTTTTAAAAATCGAGTCTGACACTTGTTCTTTATCACACCACCCTCTCTGAATGATCTTCAAATACTCAGAGCCTCTTGTGGCTTTGCCATATCTCCAACATATATGCCCTAATCCCCTCTGATCTGGCAAGGGTTTTTCTTAGATGTGCATGATGGATGCCGAGAGATTTGCTAACAGGTGGAGTAGGGACCGTCCCCAGGGTCCGTGGAGCTGGGCCTGGCAGACAAAGGCAGTGGATCTAGGATTCACTGGCCTGATTGCTTGTGCACTGAAGCCAGGGAATGGGCTGATGGGGTCGTTCGACACAGTGTCTCCAGCATGTGCCATAGAGGAGGTGTTCAGGAAATGTTTGCCAATCTAAAGGGTGAGCTCAGTCAGTGAACACTGCAAGGCTATATTTTTATAGTCAATGATCTGATAAGAGGCTGTGGTCTCAAACACAGTTTGTCAATCTCAGTCCTTCTTCCCAAACAATATAACTGCCAAGGTTCCTATAATCCTACTCGAACACCTCCAGACCAGCCCCGCAGAGACAAATGTTTATAGGAAGTGGGAAGAAGGCTAATATTAGATGCAAGCTGAGCTGGGCTCAAGCTTTCCAGGTTAAATCAATTTATTCCTATAAAATACCACATGCATGAGAGGCCAAAAAGAAAGGCTAATTCTCAGTGAGTGTCTCCTAGCAACTCTACTGCTGCCTCCTCTGGGAAGCCACCCCTGATTTTCACAGGCAGTTTTCCCCCTTACATCTCAGATATAGGCTTCTATCTCTTCACTCTGTTGCTAACTTAAGTTCTCCTGTAACCTACTCACTCTGGGCCTGGCCAAGAGCAAGAGCTCTATGAACAGAAGTTTCTGGCTCAGGGTGCTGGGGACAAGGTGTTGGCAGTGGGCGGTGTGTTTGTTCCTGGGACACATTTAGAGCTATCTTGTCTTTATCATCCATGTCTCTTTTTCCCATAGAGTTTTGGGGGTCATCCCGTCTGCTTCTCTCGTGTTTCTTTCCTCCTCACCTTGACTTTGCTCTTCTTCCCAGGTTTGGACAGAACCGTTTGAATTGAACCAGTACATGCTTTGGATAGTTCAGAGACTTGCCCAAGGGATATTTCCAGAAGTCCTCTCTCAGGGATAAAGCAGAGTCCAGTGACACTGCTAATGTCGATGAGACCCTCTCTGGGAACAGAAGGAGAGATAGATGGGGGATGGAAGGGGCTCTCGGCTGGCTCCCATCCTTTCTCCTTCTATGAAGGCTCATTTCCAAAACGAAACCATCCAGTGGCTTTGTCGGCCCATGGTAGGCATAGGAGCTAATTCCAGGAACTGGAATAAGGAGAGGGATGTGAGCAGTAGGGGCCGGCAATCTGTCCAATGTCAACAGGAAAAGAGAGATGCCCTAAGTTTCTACTCACCAGCTGTGTGGCCTTGAACAAGTTACTTCAAACTATGAGCTTCAGTTTCTTCCGTTATAGCTGCTTCTTTAATGGGTGTGGGTGAATCACGAAATCTAAGGAGACACTGACCAACTGGGATGTGAAGAAGAGCAGAACCAGCGTGGCTCTGGGAGTCTCTGAGAGCTTTTTTGTTTTCCCTTACCCAGTGCTCTCACACAGGCACCAATCAGTTTCTCCATTTCTGTATCACTTGGTTTAAGAGTCAAATTCCGAGGGAAAAAAATCAGATTGGCCCAGCTCACGTCATGTGCCCACCCATGCCCCTTTGATTGACAGTCTTACTAAGACTTCAGGGAATGATAGAGGAGGAGGAGGCTGGTCTGTAGAGAGAACGGTTTGATAGAGGCTCGACACAGGAAAAGGGATGCAGCCAACCTATGGCGACCTCACAGAGAGAGGACTGCAGTAATAAGTAACTCGACCTTGCTCCTTTCCAGCTCTTTATATCTCTTACTAGTGGTCCAACTGGCCAAACCAACTGTCTGTTGGATGGCAAGTGAGCCCACTGATACAGCTTATATGAACTTGACCTCCTAGGGAACAAAGCAGCATATAGAATGTCCCTAAAACATTCATAACAGTGAATTATCTCTTCCCTCTTATTTAGAACAAAGACCCATGACTTCTCTTATCCCAGAAGGAAAAATTATGTGTGCAGTCCCTAGCTCAGGAAATTTCTCATAATTTGGAATTGGCCAAAGGCACGAGTCAGCGAGTTTCTCTCTCTTCTTTCCTGGCGAGCCTGGTCTCAGCAAGGCCTGGCTCCAGCTGTGGGACGCTCCCTCCTTAAGGAGCCTCGTGGAGGCTGTGGGTGGCAATTCTTCCTATGCTGGTGGCTGTCTGAGGTCCCAGCAAGGCTAAAGGAAGCCACTTCAAAAGACACCACCGCCACCACTGATAAATGGAATCAGAAGGACCCTGCTTCAGCCCAGGCTGTTTCCACACACTTTTCGCCAGGCCCTGTTCTTTAGGGCGCATTCTTCTTCTGGGTGGAGCTGGGTTGTGACAAAGGGCCTCTCTGCCAGGCGGCCATCTGTCAAGCACAAACTCATCTCTCCGTGTCAGGAATGCAGGGAGAAGGGTTCACCATGAAGGGAAAGAAAGTGGGGTTTCTGCCACGGACCATGCGTTCCCTCTCGTTCCTATTTGCTAAATAAGGTTCGAATACTTTTTAGTTGACTCGGAGCAAAGAAGATAATTTGTAATCTCTGAATGCATTAAAAATAGACTGACTCAAGTTAAACTTACATTTTTCTTCCATAGTTTTCAGATGAATGCAATCACTGTGATTCCATGTTTTAGGAAAATGGACAAAAATAGATACTTGCCATAAATGAATATTTTATTTTTATGAAGGCAGCTTGATGTAGTGAGGGGAACACTGAAATGGGGCTCTCAAACCTGGGTATTGGTATTTGTTGAACTTGGGGAAGTTATTTTCCTCTTTGAGTCTCAGTTTCAACATTTGCCCTGAAGGTTGAGTGGATAAGAAAGTGAAGATTCAAATAGTGACCCAACCTACCTAGTAAAAGGTCCAGAATAATTACCAGAATATGTTTAGTCAACATCCATCACCAAACATAAATTTTTTTGAGTGTGATAAGTACTTTTAAGATCTACTCTTAGCAACTTTCAAATATACAATATAGTATTGTTTACTATGGTCACCATGCTATACATTACCTCCCCAGAACTTCTCAGTCTTAAAACAGGAACTCTGTAACTTTTGTCCGTCTTCATCAATTGACCCCACCCCTCAGCTCCCCCGCTGGCAACCACCAATCTATTCTGTGTATCTAAAGTTTACCTTTGAAGCTTCCTGACTTGAGTTGTGGTTTTAAAAGTTTACATTGCATTTTTCTTTATTATTTTTTTTTATGTTTTAGTATTTCATAATAAAAGAATAAGGACAAGATTGTTTCTGTGACACGATTTTACTTTTGATCTCACAGTGATGGAGAAGCAGTGATGCAGTAACACAAGAAAACTCTGGAGCTTTGAATTTAGGCTCAAATCCCCAAATTGTGACACCCTGCCACTGAGTCCTCTCAACTAGGAAGATAAATAGTAATGTGTACTTCATAAGCTTTCTATGAGGATTAGAGATAACAATGTGGAAGTACCTTGCTAAGCAGGCCCTTCTCTTGAAGTTCCTGTTGTCCACACTTGTCTGATGACACTCAAAGCCATTAGGGAGAGGAAGGGAGACACACTGTTGACCTCGACTGGTTAGTGAGCCCATCCTGCTATTACTCTTTCTTCTCTAAGGCAGTTGATATTGAATGCACCCCTGAATAAAAGACGAAGCCTTGTGCAGACCAGTTAGTTCCCCAAGCTGATCTGAGAGCCATACTGGTATCTTCTACAAATCTTGGTTAAAACAAAAACAAATTTCCAAGGGGAACACAGGATGGGAATCCATCAGAACAGGGAGCTACGCTAGCAAGGAAGCTCGTAAGCCAACCCCGTGGCAAGATTCTACCGTCTCAGTTAAAAACGCAGAGGAAGCATGGAGTAGCAGCGAGAGCGTGGACTCTGGAGCTGGATGGCCACGTTTGACTTTTCATTTATTGGCAGACTTTGGACAAGCTGTTTAACCCATCTCTCCATCAGTATCTTCACTTGAAAGATGGTAGCAACAATTGTACTGAAAGCACAGGGTTCTTATGCCAATTCTATTCTTATGCTGATCTTATTTAAGGGCTTGGAAGAGCACCTGGCACATAGTAAATGGCATATAAATATATTTTGATGAGAGAAGAGGCCAGATCGTGGAATTTCTGATTCAGGAAATTTCTAATAATTTGGAAGTAGCCAAAAACATGAGTCAAGGGGTTTCTCTCTTCTACATTTCTGATATAATAAACACTTGAGGAGAAACTTTAGATTATCATTCATGGGTTTAGGAGTCTACATCCCTAGTATTGATTATTATTGATTAAACCGTATGTCACCTGGGGCCTCTCTGCCCATAGAGATGTTAGTGACTTTGGCTTACTGTATAGGATTCAGTGATTAGGATAAGTGTAGAGTCCTCTCCCTGACTTTTGAACATGTCTGATATTATAATAGGGAATTATGGCTAAAGTGCATTTCTCTCTCATGTAAAAGGGAGTGTGATGGTTACTGTCTCAGGACAGGATGGCGGCTACTCTGTCAGCAGAACCCAGACTCCTTCTCTCATCCAGATTCACCCCATCGCTTCCATTCCCAAAGTCACTTCATATTCCCAGATGGCTGCCTCTGGAACTCCAGCCTCAATTCCCAGTTGTAGGCCAGAAGAAAGAGCGAAAAAGGTGAAAGAGAAAAAATAAAAAAGCACATTGACCCTTTTTTAAAGAGCCTTGGCAGAAATTCTAGAAAATATCTTTACCTCTTTGGAGAGAGTTTAATTGCATGGCCTTCACCTGCCTCCTAGAGAGAATCAAAACAGCCCTTCGGATGAGCATATTGTCGAGTTTATGTCACTGTTCCCCACAACAGTGTTTTTCTGTCAACTTCCCTACCCTTCACAAGGTCGGTTTTGTAAAGCCAGAGCTCCCCACTGTGACTTTTCTGCTGCAGCAGACACCCCAGGACACATTGTCCAGCATGTGCTCTGTTTCCCTTATACTCTTTGAGGGACTCAAGTGACCAGTCAGTCAGGAAGCTGGAGAGTAATGATAAGGGTGGCAAACATTTATCAGTGACTGCCAGGTACCAAGTGCTCCTGTCACATAAATTTAATCTTTACCGCACCTATTGAGGAGGCTGCTGTCATCCCATTATCACTAATGGGGAAAGTCAGGTTCAAGAGATTATAGTCAACAGCATGATTGTATTCAAATGGTGCTTCTGTTTCTTATAGGTCATGCATTTATTCACTTATGTGTTCTTTAGTTCAATATTTTATTATATTTTCACAAAAGCACAAAGAGAACATACACGACAAGTTGGGATTACAACCAGAGTCACCTAATCGAATGAAATCTATGTTGTATGTGATTTTCCATCTAATATTCTCAATTCTTCTCTCATCCAGGACAGATAAGCCCCCTTCCTTCACCTCTCTCTGCTACTTCAGTAGTTTCCAGATCTCTTATCATGAGAGCCACCTCTGGGCATAATCTGGTTTACCAAGGCTGTTCTCGAACACAGACTTGAATCTAATTCCTAGATGTGAACAGTCAGGCAAATGTGAACCCCAAATACAGTCCTCATTCATGAGGCTTTTAAGTAGAGATGGTCAGATGAAAGAGGAAAACTACTCTAATTAAAAAAAAATAGTTGTTACACCAAGTGCTAAGCCTAGCACAAGTAGACTATTGAGTTTTGAAAGAGCTCGTGTTGTATAGTTTAGTGCTGATTATATTCATGGAATGCAAGAGCTGCCTACATACAGATGTCTGAAGGCTTGTCATGTGGGATTGAGACTGGAGTGGCCTTTATGGCTTATCCTAAGCTTCTCGCAGAAACTGTTACTTTAAATACCGGCTACTGTGCCAGTGTATGATTTAGAATACCTTTTATTCCCTCTAGCAACTTTCTTATTTAGGAATTATTATTTCTATGAAACCAAGGCAGCTGAGGTTTGGAGAGTCAAATAATGTACCCAGAAACACTCAGAGAGTAAGAAGCAATAGTGAGAGTCTAATCCTGGCTCTGCTGACTTAACCGAAAGCAGTGAGGTTACTGAATTTTAGATTATTCTCATTTCTGTCCAGGGCCTCACTTTCTCACCTATAAAATAAGAAGTCAACGTAAGCCGAGCATGCTAGAGTTGACTCTAAGAACTGGTAGTTTTATTATCAGAAATATTGTGCGTTGGTTTTAAATGCAGCCATCATTGACAGTTAAACTACATAAACTTCAAAGTAAATATATTACATTGAAATTAAAAATATTAAATATTTAAAATTCATTATTTACTAATTATTTTAATTCATTTGACTATTATTTCTGTTTTTGAGGCTATTTATATCTATTGTATCTATGTGGTGGAAATATTATAAAATGTCATGCTGCCATCTTTTCCCGGTTTTCTGTTCAGTGAGGTTATGTCAGTAGCTTGATATTTTCCAGGTGGGAGTATTTTTATCATGGAAATTAGCAAATGATCCAAATCAAGGCTTGGTTTATTGTTTTGTTCATTATATTGATGTATGAAAGTGGTGGATAGTAGTAGTAATACAGATTAAAGTTAAAATTGTGTTATATCAATAGGTATTCAATGTTAGTAGCAAAAAAAAAAAGAGGAAATTGCCTCCAGGATTTGAAAAGTACTTTTTAATTCAGAAAATAAGTCATTCAATGTCACCAGTGAATGAAACAAGTTCCAACATATGTTTCTGTTGTTTCAGTTTTGTCTTGTTTATTAAGATAAATGAAAAATATCAACCAACATTCATTTCTTAGTTGCAACCATACTTCAGCTATAATGAAAAGAATTCAGTAAAGTTGTTGAGAACATAAATGAGAATCAATTGGCTATAGGGAATTAATAACAAGGAATATTATATTTTTATTAATTCACGTATACATCCTTTGTAGTAATAAAGTTAAGTATAAATGTTTAAATATAGATGTAACTGTAAATACATGGCTACGCACACATATAACACACTGGAGAGCTGGTGGTTGAATGCTTACTAGCACATCACTGCTTGCAAGGTCTTTCTCATCTCTGATATTTTAGGTCTAACTAGGACCAGTAGGTGGAGACCACAGGGAGCCAAGCACCCTGAAGCCCCTGAAGCCTTTTTTTTTTTTTTTTTCCCAAGAGTTGAAATGTTTGCCATTAGAGTAAGTTGCCTGGAGAGGCAGTAAGGTCCCCATCACTGTGCTGCTGTCAGAGTCACTTCAGAGATGAGAGGAGGATGCAGATAATGTCAAATGTTTTTCTCTTCCAAGCAGAAAGTTGCACAACCCTTAAGAATCAGTGTACTAGTGAGGCAGTAGTTGATGGCATGTGACATTTACACGTTCAGAATTTAATCAAGAGTCATATCTACTTGTTGATATGCCGTAGTCAATTAAGACTTCCCCGAGGGCCATAGTTGGCTCCATCGCTCCCTGAACCGATATCTCCTCCACTTCCAGGGACGTTTCCTCAGTGGCTGTGCCTTTTAGGTCTTTATATACTAGCTTCTCGCATGAGAGTCTAGTGGCTGAGGTCCACGGCTAGCCATAAATGAAAAGAAATTATTATTTTTTCTTTTTGATCTGAGTGAATTTTGAGGGAAATCAATACAAATTCAATTTGTTCTTCCTTCTCAGTTCTTCAAGCTTTAGAACTGTGCAGAAGTTATAAGAAACCCTCCTTTCAATGAATTCTCCCGGAGCCAAGCCCCATGTATGTTGACGGAATGGTTTTCTCTTCATTAACAGACAACATCCTGATGCGTTCTCTGTGGATTATATGGTTTAACTGTGATGGCTTCCTCAGATCTTCAGGGAGTGTAGCAAACCAGTGAATATGTTTTTAAAATTAACCTGGAATTGCTACTTGTTTAGCATCCGTGAAAAGCCAAGTAGAGAGATTTTGAATGTTAGGAAGTTTGGTTTGATGGAGTATCCACTTGGTTCCAGAACTGTGCTAAACATATTACATGTGCTGTTTTAATTTTCACCTGTTTAAAGAAAGCAACAGATGTGAATAGGTTAAGACGGCTTGCCTGACACCACCCCAACCACCTTTTAGGTGACAAAATCAGGACTTGACTCCATTCCACATACCACTGTTTTCCAAATAAACCCTGTTGCCTCTTTGTAGAAAGCTTCTACTTGAAAATAGATGTTTCAACGTTTATCTGTAGGTAATTTTATAATTATCTATGGGAGTAGATAATCATCGTGACAAATGAAGGGGAAAGGGACTATTTGAAAAATAAGGTAGAGATTATTCTGGCTGTTTTGACTGGCTCAAATACATGAAAAAGGGGAACCAAAAATGGAGAAATAATAGACCCATTCTGGGCATGAGTCCTTAAGCCCGTGTGGCCCAGGTGCATACCGTCCGTCCGTCAGTCAAGAGAGACTCACCCCACCTCCCATGCACGGGCTTTCTCCATCGTAGCCCAGAGTTTCCTTGCCCACAATTAGGTTCAGCTTCTTTTCCCCATGATCCATGTTCTCTAAGTTCATGGTCCTTGTCACATGCCACCTCCCCAGGGAGGCCTGGCACCCTTTCTAGCCTTCACAATCCCAGCGATGCCAGGAGTGAGCACCAAGGCATAGCTACCACATGCTTTTCCTTGTTCATTCCAACTCGTTGTCTGCAGAGTTTTGGTCAATGCCACTGAGGCCATCGCATGGGTGCTCCACCAAGATTCACACGAATCAGAACCTCACATTGCTGCTCACGAACCTGAAGAAGCATTGGACTTCAGACCGTTCATCAGGCTATGGGGCAGCTCTTCGCAGGCCTCGTAACTTCATTATCTGCAGCCACCTGCTGCGTTTCCTGAAAGTAACCTTACCTCTTAACATCTCACAAAATGAAATATGTGAACTAATTATTAGCTGAAGTATCCGGAAAAACAGAAACTTAAAGAAAAGTGTTGCCTGAGGTTAAGAAACAGGATCCAAGAACTGTTTAAACGACTTTGCTCATGCGTGCGCACACACACTACGTACTATACATTCTTGGGAATGCAGTAATGGAGTAAACAGATTTTGGTTTAATTAATAGTTCTAGCATGAACTATAAACCATCACCCTATTTTGGCAATACTCCACATGCATGAGTTTCAGGACACTTTCCTAAGAGAGCTGAGAAACCAGTGACTATCTTTGAGACAGAGTGACAGTGTTTGATTTATGCTTTAAGAGCTTATCAGTGATGGAGACAGCATGATTTTGAGTAGTATTCAGAAAGTATATAGCTACCAAGCTTTAGAAAATAATAACTGTAAGTCAACTGGTGAGTTTTCCCCAAGACATTTTTTAAAGTATTTTTTCTTTGTTTTGAAAAACACAAAAGAAAGAAATAGAAAAAAAAAAAAAGCTCTCTAAGTAGTTACACTTTGTTCTCTCTCTTGTGCATTTCAAAGAAGCCGTTCAAAGCCAGTACATTCTGACATATAAACCAGGGCTTTGCAACTAGCCAGGCTATGTTTTTTTTTTTAAACAATTTGTATTTTTAATTCATTCTCCCTTTTAATCATTACAACAATGATTTAGAATAATGTTTTTCTTAACTGGGAGGCTGTATTCTCGTTGCACACTGCTTTGCTAGTGGTTTTCTTACCAGCATTTGGCATTCTGCAGCAGGTATGGGGTTTGCGTTTTCCCAGGCCAGCATGTCTGGGAAGGGCTTTATGGAGCACGACTATTTTCTCCCATCAGTCTCTGCAGTGTCCACTTCCTCAATTTCCTCATCCGCTAAGCTAGAATAATGCCACCTTCTCTGGGTGGATGCTATAAGCCTATGAAATAGCTCCTGGCTCATGCTTCTTTTTCTGTATCAATTACGAATCCTTTCCTTTGCCCTATAGTCCTTTCTTATCCATCTTCATTACATCTTTAGCTATGATGACTTTTGTGAGGAAGACACTGGACTTTGGTTGAGAAGGGATTATTCCTATTCCAGTGCTGTTAATCATTATCTGGGCCTTTTCTTCAGTTGTGAAATGAAGTGTCCATTAATTGACTTCTGAGTTATGACCCAGTCTGGATAGCTCAGTGTTGTTTGTGGTTTGTTTTTATGTGATCTAACTTTTATTATTTTCTATGTACTGAATACTGTTCTAAACAACTTATAGGTGTTTTGTTTCATTTAAATATATCGAAGTTGGTATTTTAATTTTAAAAAACTAAGGTGAACATGTTATTATTCCAGTTGGTAGATGAAGAGATGAAAGCACTTAGAGAGAATACCCATTTTCCCCAAGATTTCACAACTACTGAAGGCAGGAGGAACCATGTGTCTGACTTAAAACTACAAACCTTTGATGAAAATCCTCCTTCACCACTTGCCCAATGCACTGCAGTGGACACTGTCAGTCACAGCATCATTTCCCCTGACTCAATGATATGGACCGTTTAGCACAGACCCTTAGCCATCAGGACCATTTTCATGGTCGCTACTGACTCGGTCCACTTCTACTTTTCTGCTCTTCCTCCTTTCCTTCCTCTCTTCTTTATTTCCTTTGACTAAAATTTAATTGATGTCTCTTTTGGTCCAGGAAATATACTCAGGTGTGAGGATTCAGAAAGAAATATGAAATTATTGCTGGTCTCAAACATTGTGCAATGTAATTGAGAGGGCAAAGATAGAGGTTCATACAGGAAAGTTGTAGTGTCATTTATTACATTTCCTTGAGGGGCAGAGAGAGCAAGAGACAAAGGTAGATGGAAAGAAAGATGGAACACAGGCTGGGAGAGTCACAAGGCCAAGCAGGGCACAGAGACAGGATACAGAGTAGACAGAACCATTAACTACCCCTGGAAAGCCTGGGGCAAGATTTCATAGCGCTGTTCATATCTGAGCTGAATCTTGAAGAAAATTCAGAATTTTATGTAAAACTACAGGGCAGTCTCGGCAAAGGGAACACTGTAGAAATGGTCCTGTTTTGACTTAAGACCAGAGAATTCAATGGACCTTGTCTTGGGGAAGGAGTGATAGAAATAAGGTTGAATGTATGGTTTATAGGCAACATCTAAATGGCTTGCATCTATACTTAAGGTATTTGGGTATTATTGAATGAATACTAGAGAGATCTTGAAGGGTTTTCATCGTGGTCAGATTCATCTGTTGCAAACTTTTATTGGAAGCACTCTGGAGTAGAAACTAGAGTAAGTGGGGGATTGAGCAGAACCCCCTGAGGAAGTTTTGTTAAGAAATGATGATGGTCTGAATTATGGGTGATAGTGAAGATGAAGGGATCCAATGGTCCCACCGTGCCTGGGGGGCTGGCCACATCTAGGGCCCTGTAACTCCCCTTGGCCTCCAGTTCTGCCTCTGACCAGCTTTGGGAATGTTCTGATTGTCTCTTTTCTGTAAACCCCAACCACAGGATATGTGGACTCACTTTCCAAATCACAGTCTTCTATAAAATAGTAATAGTAAGATACTTGCTTCTGAAATCACAGTGTCCTTGTGCTGAAATCAAAGTCTCCTTCTACTTTTGGTAGAAAAAGTCAAAATGGAGAAACAGTCACTCACTCATGCACTCATGCACTCACTCATTCATAACATATGCATGGAGCTGGCAGGTGCCAGATGAATATAATATAAGGTAAACATTAGCTCAGGAGATATGAAGGCGAGCGAGGTTCCTGCTGCCAGGGAATGCATACTGTCGTGTTGGAGAGGCAGATCATGCAACAGGAGGGCAAAGCAAAGGGATAAGGATAGAAGCCGTGACTGATAAGAGGAGCGTATTCAGGTCGCAGTGGTCAGAGGTAAGGGGGCAGGGGCACAGCTGCATGAAGTGGGTTCATAAGAGAAGTCCTCTTCAGGGAGGAGCTGTTTAACAATAGAAAAACTAATAAGAAAGTAGCCACAACGTGCAAAAGACATGACCACAATGCTACACAAATGATAACATGCAAATCAATATTGACCAAGAAAAAGTAAACATTTAGCCATTCTTTTCATATCGCTACAGAAAGCCATGAAGGATGTAATGAACTCCCATTCCACATGCTGAAGGGACCTTTTGTTTTTAAGAAACCCACATTCTTCTTGTGTATGTATAAAGGCACAAATAGGTCTGTTTGAGAGATATTCCACCAGGGGTTGGCAGATACTTTCTTTAAAGACTGATAGTAAATATTTTGAGCTTTGTGGGCCATAGGATCTCTGTTGCAGCTACTCAGCTCTACTATTACAGCATGAAGGCAGCCACAGACAACACATAAGTGCATTAGTGCACACGTCCAATAATACTGTATTTATGGATGTGAAAATATGATTCTTTGGATATTTTTCCAGCCATTTAAAAACTTAAAATCTATTCTTAGCTTGTGAGGTTACAGAAACAGGCAAGGGCATCATATTTGGTCTGCAGACTGTTTGCTGAGCCCTGTTCTCCAGCAAAGTGGTTAAAAGTGAAAACTCTTAAACAGACCGCCTGAGTTATGTTTCCAAACCTCTCCTTCTGCCAGCAGTGCATCTACATGTCAAAGGAAATTGGCCTTGATCCTGCTCTGTTCTCTTTCTTATCTTTTTATCCTTCTTTTCTTAGGCACACTTCTTAAAAGAATCAGCTGTACTCCCTCTTTGGGGCAAACTGTGTTTTAGAAAAGTGGCTTCGACAATTCTTTCAGTCTCTGATGCTCTTCCAGAACTCTGCACTTCTTGCCCGCCATCAAGAGCTCGTTCTGGTATTCCTTCCCTTGGAACTGGGCAGGCCTTGGTGAATGCCTCAGCTGATAAGAGTGCTGCAGAAATGATGCTATGCGACTTAGGAGCCGGGTCATAAAAGGCAACATGGCTTCTCTCTGCCTTCCTTTTAGGACATGTGGCTGTGAACCTCGGAGCTGCCTTGTAAGAAGTGTGGAATGACTATTTTTTCCTTTTAAAGGCTTTCATTAGACTTCTCCAAAGCAGGTGTGGTTGTAGGCAAAAAAAAAAAAAAAAAAAAAGTCTGTACATATATTATGTGACTGACACATAAGAAAGTTGAAAGCTTAGGCCAGTGACATGTGCAGAGCCATTGCATGGAAGGAAGGCTTTAACGCCAGGTTAAGGATCTTGGACTGGATCTTGAAGGCACTATGTGGCCACCGGAGAATTTTACAGAAAGGAGTAGAATGGACAGATTTGTTTCAGAAGCCTCATTCTGGTGGCAGTAGAAAATCTGGATTAGAAGGAAGCGACAGTGGGTTTGAGACCTGATTGGAGGTCCTGATGGGGTCTGGATGATGAGAGCTTAAAGTGGGGCAGTGGTAATGGACGTGGACAAAGGAATGGGATCTGGAGAGGTTCTGGGGGCAGACTGCAAAGGAGAACACTGCTTGTCTAGCTGGTGGAGAGATAGCCAAGCAGTTGATATTGTAATATCTTCTGCTTCTGCCTTGGTACTCGAACAGATCCTTCCTTCATACAGCTTAGCCTCCTACCTGCTTTCTCTTTCATGATTTTTCTTTTTCTCCTGTCAGTGTGTAGCACAGTTCCCACGTGGGAGGCTCATCTCCTTTCTCTTCAGTAGGCATGGGGAACCGTTCCTTGAAAGCAAGATGGCACAGATAAGCTCGCAGCTGGCCTGACGCTGCTGGAAAGGGCTCCTCTGTGCTCTGCCTGTGAAACACCTGCCTCTGTGGGCCACAGACCCGGTCCCCTGAAAACACCCTGGGAACCCTGTCCCAAAGCATCCTCCCAGCTGTTATCTTGACCCGATCACTGTTTTCTGGGTTTTTAATCTGGGAGATTAAATCTTCACATGCCTGAGTGGAAAGATCATATCCTTGTAATTTTCACCTGTATAATTTCTCAGCTGCCTTAGTCTAACCTGGTGTATTTATGGCCCAACTGTAATGTAGGAGAATACTTAGAAAATGCCAATTTCAAAGGACAGCTCTTTCAAATTGCCACTCAGAATAGCTTTCGGAGTGCGTGTAGTGAACTGTGGTAAAATGATCATTTCAGTCAATTAGGTTTTTAGGCCAGTCACTTTCTACTGTTCTGAGAGAAAAAAAGCATTTGAAAGCTAGAATCAGTCAATTATGGTCTCATGTAGAAAGGAGGAAGAAACAAAGTACATATATATTATTTTTAAAAAATATATTATTATTTTTTTGTAGAAATGAACCGTATAGAGGTCATTGAGTTCTATTACACATGTCCATTTTGCATAATGCAGAAGTCACCATTAAAAATGCCTAATGAGATCCTTTGTATAGAAATCAGGGGTCAAAGAATTAAAAGGTTGAGATGGGAGAGTAGAAATGCCTTAGCTATAAAGGGAGGGGCTTGTGAAATGAACACCCAAGCGGATCCAATCCGGTGGGGATCTCTTGTAAAGAATTTACTGACCTGGATTCAGTAAATTCTGAGAGTTATAAATAATTGAAATAAGGCAGAAGACCACTAGTTCTGAATATATTCAGTAGATCTTTTGCGACTGTTCATTTTCTTTATCTAACCCAAGACTGGATTACAGTGTTTAGAGATTCTCAACAAAAAGATTGCTTTCTCCTTAGACACCTGAAAATCAAAACATCACTAATAGTAAAGTAAGATTAAAGGACATCAAAAAACTCTCTAACCTTCTCCTAATCTATACTTTGCAATTTCGAATTAAAAAAAGACTTGCAAAATATTTTCTCACATTAAAAAGAGTTTCCTAGTGGCATAAAAAGAGGGCACAGGCCAGAACTGGATTTGGACCATCCAGCAGTAGTAGTTGTGGTATTTTTAACTGCCCAAGAGTGCTCTGCCTTCAGACCCACCCAGGAGACTGGAGATGTTGTTTATATGCTACCTTTTTTTTTAATTGGATTTCATTAACCAATGTCACCATAATAACTAAATCACTAACTAACTAACTAAATAAATAAATACCTTTTTACACAGCCATCTATGACCACTTCAGACCATTGCCATCATTCCCCACTCCGGCCTTCTACAGCACTTGTCTACGCCATTCACACGAAGCCCTCTTTTATACCAACACTTGTCACTTGATCTAGCAGAGGGAACACCAGATTTCACTTAGCAGGTCTAGATTCAGCTCCTTGTAGCACTATTTCCAGCCAAATGTATTTCGGTCAGTTTATCAGCCAAGAAGACCGAGTCCATACTGGGGAGATAAATAGAGGTGATTTAATACACAGGGACAGAGAGGGTGGCTAAGACAAGTAGGAGATTGAGAGACAACCCAAGAGTAGCAAGAGCAGGAAGCCTCTAGTGACAGAGGGCTGGCGGGACGGGGGAAGGTGGAGTATCAGAGCACAGAAGACAAAGCAGCCAGGTAGAAGCTCAACTATGGCAGGGCTGCCAGATAGAGGATGGGACCAAAGAGAGAGGCTGTCTGGAAGGATGTGTAACCACTTTGGAGGAGAGGCAGCCACCGGCTCTCAGCAACACTGCCTGAAGCAGGACAAGAGGCGAGAAGTTCCCTGGTTCCTCACTATTCCATCTTTCCATTTTCCACCAGTGCCACCCAACGGGAGCCAATCGACAGGGCATCTTAAAAATGTACTTCCCAGTGCTATTGAGCAGGGGTGGGTCAGGGGATGGATTCGAGGGCAGAGCACAAGCCACTGACTTACTATGTCATGTGACTTCCAAACAACGGTATTCTCCTCTGTCAAATTTTAAAGATATACCTTTCTAAACCACTTCTCAAGAGCATCATACGAGAACATTTAGCACTGTTTGTGAGGGCTAAAAATGGAAACTTTTTGAGGAGACTTTGGAGAAATGTTTTAGAGATTTAAAATGTTAGATGATGGCAATTCCACTTCTAGGAAAATAGTCATAAATATACATACAGATGTAGATGCAACAAAAACATATATCTCAGTGTTTATAATACTGAAAGCTAGAAGCAGCCTAAAATAGATGTGATATATTCCGGGCTTTCAAAAAAGCTTCTGCCTTCAAGGAAATTTTACTCATTCAACACAGCATGCATTAAGGATCGTAAAAATAGGATAAAATGCTATAGAGATCCAGGGGTGAGAAAGGACAGTGAATATTTGCCCTGTTTAGACTTCTAGATGTATGATACATGGTGTGTGCATTATATGGAATAGAAAAATGTTAGGAAGAAACCGTGATATTTATATCCAAATACAAAAATTCTTCCTGATAAAGACAAAAAAATTAATCTTTTTTTTCAAAATTTCGAAGCTCATACAAAAAAGAAACACTGAGGTTAGGAGGTTTGATAACTAGGTAGAGTAGCAACAGGTGACAGAAGCAGAATTAGAATCCAAGGGACCTGTGGGTTCATTCCAGTGTGGCTCTGATTCCAGTGGTGACCTTGTTCAGGCCTCTCCGCTCCAGTTTTCTGGTGCACGTAATAGAAACCAGAGGCCCCCCCTGCACTACCGAGCACTTTGCACACGAGTGAACCAGCTATCCCAGGGTCAGAGGCTCAGTATCTCATACATCAGTCTGGCTGGTGTGTCATCTTTGTGCTGACAGCTGTCAGCATCCTCAGCCTCCATCACATTGGAATCATATTTCAAACTTGCTCTACAAAATTAAAGTTAGATGTCTAGATTTGCATTTGAGAACCCTCCCATCCCCACCCACACTTACACTCTTTGTCTACCCTAAAGTACCTTGTAAGCTTTATCTCTAAAACACTTTGTTTCTGGAAAAGACCAAAATAAATTCTGAATTCTAGCTTCATGGCTTTGTAGGTGTTTGATCTTTTGCAATTAGCTTAATCTCCTTGAATTGGGGATTAACACAAGTGAATAACACAGGTGAGGAGCTTGACACAGGTTTGAGTCCAAAATAGGTGTTTAATAATTTTAGTATTTTTTTACCTTGTTCCTTTTCTTCCAACATGCGCTTGTGTACTCAGCAAAGGTAGTATTTACCTTTTCTACAAAATATCTAGTTTGTTCTCCTCTTCATGCCTTTGCTCATACTATTCTTTTTGCCCAGAGTATCCTTTTCTGACCTTGATATACCTTTCAATTGTAGCTTCCTCCATGAAGACTCACCTAGTTAACCAAAATAGAAAAGACTTTGAAAGAATAATCTAATAGCCCTTTTCTGAACCCGATGAAAGATCCAAATTGTTTCAGCTCTAAACTATATGTTTTAAATTTGTATTTTTCTTGTCCTCCATCTACAAAGGCTTCCCTGTTTCTCTCACCTTAAGATGAAATCAAAAACAGTGTTAATACAAAAAGAGAACAGACCTGGAAATTACTACAGACATACCTGGGTTTTGAAATTCAACACACAGTAGGCGTTTGAGACATTTCTGCTATGTGCTATCGAAAGGGGTATTTCCTTTTCAAGAGGTTGGGATCATTAGCAGAAATGGAAGAAATACTGAAAGGAAGAACTATCTCAACAACAACCTCAAGCTAGAATGCTTTCTAGTCCATTTCTTTTTTCTTGCTTAGCAAGCACTGAGCTTCCTGCTTCTGGTTTGGACCTGAAGCAGAGGTTCCCAGATACCAACAGGAAGGTCATACTTGTGGTCTCCCTCCCTCGCTGAAACCTGAAGCACTGGAATTTCATGTGGGTGTCATTTTCTCAAGAGATTTCCAGCTGCAGTTCCCAGGCAGAGGTGGGCCACTGTGTGCTATTAGGAAAGTAACAGAGAGGAAAGATGGTTGTGGATCTAGGATTCCAGTATTATCTTGCCAAGTGTGGATTCAATAATTAAAATAGTTCCTGTGGGGAGTGGTAGGATTTTTAATTATAGGATAGAACCTCAATAACTTGAGTTGCATTCATCCATTTCCACATACAGGCATGGAAAAGGACAAGATTCACCCATCCATCTAATTGTTCAATTGTTCACTCACAAATATTGAGTACTCCTGGTACGGTAATCATTGCTGTCCTTTTTAACACTACTTCTGAGTCCATTTCTGTGAACTGCAGAGAATCAGCAGGGAAATGCAGAAGGACGAATCAGATTATTACATGAATTCATTAGTTTCACACACATTCACGAAGACTTTTTACAACCCAAGAAACTATGGCAGTCACTGGTGATGAACAGAGGTGTACTTGTTGAGTGCTAACCATACTCCAGAAGCTTTTGCATGTCTGATCTTAATTTTTACAACAACCCATGGGTAGAATCACCACTATTTTGTAGTTAATAAGAGTAAAGTCTGGAGATGTTTTGCAGCTTTCACAGCAAACATATTAATCAGATTTAAGATTCAATTTGTTATTTGAGCTTTTATCTACTGATGGATGTTTGGATGGTTTCCAATTGGCAGGTATTAACAAAAAGTGATGTTATGATCATTCTTGTTCTTTTTGTTTGTGTGCCCAGCAGCATTTCTATTTTGTCATTACCTAGGAGAATTGCTGGGTCATAGAATATGAATGTGTGAAACTACAGTACACACTACCAGTTGATACGGGTTTTCCCTATATCATTTCTCATAATTTGAATTAATGTGGCAAATTCTATTTCTCAACGACTGTATCTCCCATCCCACAAGATTTTTTTTCTCCTTTTTTCTTTTTCTTGCCACACAATTTTAAAAATATTTTAACCTCGATGCTTCCTCCAACAAGTGATGGTGTCTAGGTTCTTCTTCAAACTGAATGGACCATTGTGACTTCCCGGGTAAGGGCTGTTTAGTAGGACATTCTGTGATTATGGAAACATTCTTTCTGTGTTGTCTAGTACACTAAGCCACATTGGACACTTGAAATGTTGCTAGGATGTTCATAGAACTGAATTTTAAATGTATTTAATTTTGATTAATTTAAACTTAAATAGATGTATGTGTCTAATAACTACTGCATTGGACAAAGCAGACTTAGATTAATAGAATATACTAGAATCTGTGCAGTGTGATTTCTGAAGCTAGATCATTAAAATGCTTTATAGTTGACCTTGTTCTCTTGGACTACAATCACTGTGGAATCCCAATTGTTTGGGAATCCCAGGCAGACAGTGGAAAGTCTCACATAGAGAAAAATCTAGAATTATGGATCATAGGCACAGCTGAACTCCTCAGGAGTAGTCAAACCCAACTCATCAGCCATGTGAGTGAGCCACCTTGAAAATGAAATCTGCAACTCCCAGACAAGGTGCTCTAGCTGATGCTAAAAGGCACAAACAAGCTGTCCCTGCTGATCCTGGCCTACACTGCAGATTCATAAGGAAAATAAAGTTTTTTTTTTTAATTTAAGCCCCAAAGGTACATCAGCTTATTAAGCTCTATGTCCAGTTGGACTATATCTCTGGTTATATGCATGTTAGTTAGATCTTTGCATTAGATTCTTTTATCTTTTGTCTTTAACTGTCTATTCTCTCTTTTATAATGTTCTACATGCTGAAGTGGTGATATCAGAACTTCCCCCCAGGACAATATTTAGCTTTTCCTTATAGTGTGCAGCTCTTGCTAATATTCCATGTCCCTTGATCAGTTTGCTTATCTTCTTTGAGTTCAGAAATAAACTAAAAATAATGGTTTATCCATGATCTACTTTCTATGTTTTAAAGAAGAGCTTTAATTTACCTAGTCTTTTATGCTTTCAAATCAAAAATAACAAGCAACAACCAAAAAAAAAAAGAAAAAAGAAACAAGAAAAATTTTTTTTCAAAAACATATAATTTCCTGAGCTAAAATTAAAACAATCAGAATATACAGACTGAAAGAGCTCATCAGATTCTAGGTAAAAAAAAAAATTAGGAAAATTAAGAATGTGTCTAAACATATTTTATAAAATTTTAGAATTGCAACATAATGAAAAAAATTCTAAATATCTGATATAGTGACTAGTGGGGTAGGAGGAAACAGATTATCTTCAGAGGAACAAATCAGCCTGCCTTAAGACTTTTCCAGAAAACCATGAAATTATGAAGGATAAACATTATGATTTAAGAACTCTATATCAAACCAATGTAGTAGTGTGTATGTGTGTGTGTGTGTGTGTGTGTGTGTGTGTGTGTGTGTTAAAGCAGAAGAAAGACAAACACAAGACATATAAGGATTCAGAAAGCTTATTTCATTAGAAAACTACCTTACAATATATCTGGAGATACACATCACTGAACACATAGACTTAATCTTGATGTCCCATAGACCCAGATTTAAGAAACTGCTCTGATACATTCTAGTTGAGAGACCTTAAATCTCCCCATTTTCTCATCAATTCTTAGGTTGATGTTACTCTTATATTTCAATTACTCATGAACTTGTCCACTGGGCTAAAGTCTTTGAAGGTAAAGAGCAAGTTGTATACCTTCTTCTATTCTATGACACATTCACAGTGCCAGGGACATCATAAGTCATCAATGAATGTAAGATGAATGACAGATTCTGTGATTATTACCAATATGTCCACCTGCTTGAAATACATATATCAGAACTCAGAAAAGTGTTACTAAGAAAAATGATCAAGTTGTGTTTCTTTGAAAAACATACTGATAGATATAATACTATATTAGCCAAAGAAGACACCAATAAATATAAAAATAAGACATGAGAATGAACAACTATGTATATTAGGAGATTAAGAATTATATGAGGATCACTTCACTTAATCTTATGCAAACAGAAGTTTAAAAATTACTATAAAGCATAATATTCTAGAAAATATGTGGAATACAACAAAAGATATTAAGACATTTGTCAAAAGTTATCTCATAAAAACATCAGCATCAATTTATTTCAGAAGTAATTTTACTAAACATCTAAGGAATGGAATTTAAATTATTTGAATGTATATAGATAACATGAAAGCTTCTAAGGGATTTTTACAAATATAAGAAAATATTGGTGCAAAACTTAATAACGTCAATCCAATAAATGAAACTACAGATGGATTTTACTTATGGATGTTGATGCAAAATTCCTAAAACATGTTAGCAAATAGAATTCAGCAGCTTATTAAAAGATAGAGAGATATTATTAAGGTATGATTCATTCAAGAAATTTAATATAGCAATATATTTTTCCATGTTAATTATAGATCAAGGCATAAAGATATTATGTCTGATGATGCTGACAAAGTACTTGCTAAAAAGCCAATATCATTTTTGAATAACACATTTGATAAATAGAAAGACATTAATATTTAATTAACAACATACATAATAGTGAAACACAAAGATATTCCCATTAAATTAAGAAATAAAACAAAGATGTTGATTGTAGCTTCTATTTCCTAAAATTCTGTGGAAAATCCTTTCAAGAATTGAAGCAAGGTAAATGTAAAGTATAAAAATTTTAAAAGGGAAGAAAAAATTTTATATTACAAATATCTGAATAATTTCATAAGCCTGGGAAACCCAAAAGAGTCATCTGATAATACTGTTATAAATTAATGTAGAAATTTAATATGGAGAATCTAAAATTTAATATCTAAAATCTTGTTAACATTACTATGTTTCAAATAAGATATACTTGTGTTACCTAAAGAAAAAATCTATTAAACAAAAGCCATAAAATAAGAAATAAATGCCTCACAATAGAGGTAAATAGAAATCTACTAGATTCATAAGAATAAACTTTAAAGTGTTGTAATACAACATAGAACTTTTAAAAAAAAACTCTAAAATGACCCAAGAAACATAAAATACAATTTGAAGTAATGGGAATTAATGCTTGGTTCTATTCCAGTTAAGATAATGAAATATTATAAAAATGCTAATTTACCCTGTATTAATCCATAAATTGAATGTGATCCCAGTAAAATTATCAGTCAAATTGTTTTTCTAAAACCACACATGCTGAATCTATAGTTCAGGTAAATATCAGGCAGGAAAATTTTAAAAAAGAAAAGAAAGGAACAGACTACATTATGACATATTATTATAAAACTTCCATATATAACAGAGTTTGGTATTGATGCATGAATAGAAATATCAAAAGAAAAAAGCAAAGACTTAAATAAGACAAATAATGTGGATATTTAGATAATGATAATACCAGCATTCAAAGACTGTGTGTTAAAGGCAGAATATCCAACAAATGATGTTAGGACAAGCTACTGAGAAAAGAATAAATTAGGGTGAGCTCCTACTTTATTACTTATTCAAAAATTTTATTCCAGATGGAAGAAAATCCAAAATTAAGATGAAAATAAATTTTTCTTATAATCTTGCAGCAGTAAGTTTTTTCTAAGCAAGATGTATAATTTAGAATTTTTGAAAGACTGATAAATATAACTTCATGAAATTTTAAACTTTGTACTTGTCAAGAAACACTATGAACAAAATCTATATTTACTTGTGCACAACATGGGAAATATGCAACAGCAAATATGATAGATGAAGAATTAAGGTCTTGAAATTTATTACAAATCAATTAACCAAGACATTAGCTCAATATAAATATAGATAAAGGGCACAAAAATATTCCATAGAAAAAGAAATACAGATGTTGTTTAAAATTAACACATTTAACTTGCGTCAAAATTAGGGAAATATAATAAAACAAAAAGAACCTGTATTGAGTGGACACAATGAAACATGTTTAGTGCTGATGAGACTATGAAGTCCTCATTTTTTCCCTCCCACACTGTAGCTGGGAGCATTAAATTGGTATAATCTTATTGGAGGTCAATTTGGTAATGTATCCTAAATAAGTCATTTCTCTTAAAGTGCATAATCTAACAATGTCAATTTCATCCTGAAACCAACTAGAAAGTGCACAAAAGCATCACCTGTCATGAATTTTATGGCCATATTGGTTGTAAGTGGTAGTGTTTAGAAAGCAGGTGAATGTGTGTGGATAGGGTCTGATGAAGTGCATTATAACATATTCATAGTGTGGGAAACCTTGGAGGACGTTTTTAGAACAATCTCCACTACTGAAAAAAATCACAAGATGCAGTACAGTGCATTTTAATGGGTGTAAAAAAAAAGTGTGTAAAATATGCATGTTACAATTGAACAGAATATTTTTATAAACAAAATATTATGATTTTAGTAATTTATTTCTATGATTCCTCTAGAAACGAGGCAACAGGTTGGGTGGAAAACTTGTCATCGCTTTATAACCATTTTTACTACTTGACATTCACCACATACACGTCATGTCATATATTTTTTTCTTAAAAACAAAACTATTTAGTAAAAAAAAAAGCTCCACCTCCTCAAAAATATCTCTCTTCTCAGACTGGCACACTATCCAAAATTCTCTTGATAAATCAGCCTTTAGGGAAATTTTAGTCTCTGCTACAAAGGCGATGTTTAGAAAAATCTAGTCTCAGCACCTACTGATGAACTTCACAGAGTAGCTGCCTGTTTTTTCCTGCTGCTTGTCCAAAACTGACCGGGTCTTTTTTTTTTTTTTTTTTTTTTTAACAATAAGGCTATATATATTTACACTATGTGCTCACCTTTCATAGTTAGATTTCTTTCTGTCACTATATATTTGTCCTCCTTATCTCATCTACATTCCCTCTTCCCCTACCCCCTCCTCTCTGGTAACCACTAGTCTATTGTCCATGTCTGTTTGTTTGTCCTGTTCATTTGTTGCTTTTAGGTTTATATCCCATATATAAGTGATACTATGTGATTTTCAACTTTTTCTGTCTGGTTTATTTCGCTTAGCATGATTATCTCGAGGTCTGTTTTTGTTGCAAATGGCAGAATTTCATCTCTTTCTATGACTGAATAATATTCCCTTGTACATATGTACCACAGCTTCTTTATCCAATCATCTATCGTAGGACACTTTGGTTGCTTCTATGTTCTGGCCACTGTGACTGACCACAGGTCTTTAAGCAAGCCCCCACCTCCATGCAGAGCCTTCTCTGTGTTTCCTTCTGTGGAGTGTCCCTTCTATTTGCCCTAGAGATGCTTTGTGAGTTTCTGATAAGAACCATAATCTGATTCATATCTCTGACTCCCACAATATTCTCTTAATGCTCTTTTACATTATAGACATTCAGTATTTCTTAATCGAGTAAGTAAAGTTTTATTTTTAAACCAGAATTCAAAGTAGAGAATTAAAAGTATCCTTGTATCACTGCCATAGAACTTATCATGAGCTAAGCAGTGTTCTAAAGACTTTATGTATAGTATGAAAAATAAGCGTTATATATATTTATAAATATATAATATATAAATATAATGTATTATATTTAGTTATATCTATACTTTATATGTAATATATAGTGTGTGTGTGTGTGTGTGTGTGTGTGTGTGTGTGTGTGTGTGTGTGTATGTATAATTTATCCTGCTAATATGGGTAGAGATGGCTTTGAATCCATACAGTCTGGCTCCACTGTGCACGGTGAATGTTCTCAACCATGAGGCTCCCTTTTTTCACTGCCCATCAGCCCTTTCCGTCCTCACTCCCTCTTCGACCAGCCAAGGTTCCACGACCCACCATTATATTCCTCCCTTCATTAAGAACAACATCTGTCTGGTTTCTCTCACTCTCATGGTTCATTCTGGGCAAAACCCAAGGCTTGTAAAGTCCAACTTGTCTGTTCCACATCTGACATGGAAGGGATGGACAGATGCACACAGCCCTGCACATGGATCACACCTGCCATTTCTATAACCCCAAGCCCCAAGAAGACCCTCAGTTCACCTTGTAATCCTCTTGTGCTCCCTTGAACTTGTCACCCTCCCACTGTCCTAGATGACTATATACCATTTTTTCTTTTAAACCACCACTGGCTCCCCCAATAACTTTGCCTCTTATTTCTCTAAGAAAATATTCGTAGGGGTCAGGTAGATAACATGATACACAGAACTAGAGGCATTGTGTAATAGGGGATGGTGGGGACTATAGCAACCGGCCAAGTGCAAAGCCCTTATGAATGGCGTAACTGCTACTCGGCGCCAGTTGATAACGGCCATGAAGTGGGCCAGCCTGGTATCACCAGGAAGTGTGATCTTTTCAAGAGGATTTGAAAAAAAAAATTAAGACTTGAATATAAATTTTTCTGATTTTAAATGCCTTGTGAAAAACAATTTTAGCAAGCTAGGGTACACCGGTACACCTCGTAGGCACCCCTAGTTCATAACCCTGCAGAGAAGTGTGAATCAAGAAGCATCATTAATGATTTTCATATAGCTTCAAAGAAGACAACCAGATTTCTAAGAATAGTTTTGATCTGATTTACCATTTATTCTCAAACATTTTCTCAGCTGGGCTGAGTTGAGCGCCCAGAAGGAATTTAGGATGAATTGAGTCTTAAATAAGTAGACTATTTTTTAATGTAATGGCTGTAGAAAAGCCATGGGGGATAGTGCAGTCCCCTGGAGCTAATAACAGGATTGTTCTTCCACCAACGGGGGTACTGATCAGGCTCATTACAGAACATCCATAAATCTGTAATTCTGTGAGCTGACACTTTGCTTCCAGGAGCACAGCCAGTCCTGAAACCTAAGAGTAAGCTAAGAGAACACATATCTCGTTCTTCTCCCCATACCCATTGGGCAAACCCAGTTGAAAGGCAGAGGACAAGGCACACCACTGTGTCTTTATATGCTGACCTGCCAGAGCACAGAGGAAGTGGAGGAGATTGGAGAGTAGGCTTGGGGAGGGAAATGGAAGATCAAGCAGAGCCCCCATCCACCTTATAGAATGGTACTACATCTATTCTCTTTCTGTAATTGAGAAAACTGTGACACATTTAATAACACTATCACAAATACTGATTGACAGAGCAGCCTGGTCTTCATAACTTCAAAGCTTAATATCATTTTTCTATACGGTGAGACTCTATAGTACATATCCAGTTTATTTGAAAAAAAATGTAAGTCGCTTAGAGAATTTCAATATGCTAGGCATGTTACACTAATTACTTATTTACAGGAACTGATTTACAGGAAGGCTGCAGATTTAAACATTCAGCACATACTTACTGAGTGTCTGTGGGGCTGTACTCAGGGGTGACAGGTCAGAGAGCATCCCTGCTTTCACAGGGACGGATTTTGGATCTAGCACAAGACAGTATAGAAACAATATAAATACACAAATAGATCATTTTAAATAATAAGTGATGTAAACAACAAACTGAACTGAGCAAGGATATAGAATAAGGGGACAAATGATATAGCCCACGGGCCAAACCCAGCCCTCTGCCTGGTTTTGCGTAGTCTGTGAGCTAAAAATGGTTTTTATATTTTGTCAATTGTTGCAAGACTATCAAAGGTAGAATAATAATTTGTGACATGCGAAAATTATAGGAAGGTCAGATTTCGGTGACTATAAATAAAGTCCTTGGAGCACAGCCGTGCTCTTTTGTGCACGCACTTCTGTGGCCAGTTCCATGTGGCAATGGCAGAGTTCAGCGGTAGCAACAGGGACCACATGGCCTGCAAATCCTAAAATATTTACTGTTTGGCTCTTTACAGAAAGTGACTGCTGGGGGTGTGAACTGCTTTAAATTGGGTGGTCAGGAAAAAAAAACCCTCTGGAAATAAATATGTATTACGACATGGAAGTCAGAGAAAAGGGCTTTATTCCCCATTTAACTGGGTTGTCCTACAACATTTTCTTTAAGAAATAGTCTAACAACCAATTTGCCTGTTCTAGTACCTCGTGAAAGGAAAATAAATGGCATATTTCAGCCATCAGACATTCATAGGCCAAGTTTCCAAAATATAGAAATTTGGCTCCGACAGGAATATTTCCAGAAGGTTATATATGAAAACAAGCAGAGGAATTATTGTTATAATACCACGAGTGGGATTTTTCAGCCAAAGATTGCATGTGTTATTTTGATTTTAGACCATCGGATAGATTAATCAGAACCTTCTATAGAAGTGTTTGAACCAAAGGAAAGTCATCCTTCTGCCAAAAGTCCACTGAGTCATTAACAGAATATAATAAAGATCTGAGGCTTTCGTTTTGGAAAAGTTGTCCTAAATTCTCCCCAGAAGGAACATCCATCCAGGAACTTTTGCAAATTCCACCCATATTTTAGGTGGGGACTGAATTAAGCTGCCGTGTGAGTTGAGGCCGAAGAAAACCTTCTCTGTCATCCAACTAATGTTTAATTAAAAAAAGACTCTCTTCAAGCTAACACAAATAATGACCTTTTAGAGACTGCCGCTTTACATATATTTTCTCATTTAATTTTCATGTGAGGTGAGAACGCACAATCTTGACAATATGTAATCTGTATGAGGATCATACAGATGTGAAAAATAGGTGCCGAGAAGTAATTATTACCATCTTTCTTTTTATAAGTGAAGAAAGAGAAACTTATGAAGTTTAGATATCTTGCCCATATTTTTATGACTAGTGTATGAGTGGTTGGAATATGAATCCTGCATGAACGGTAATTTCAGGATTTCTTCAGCGATGACACACACACACACACACACATACACACACACACACACACACACCTTCACACACACCTTCACACACACCCACAGTACTGCTGATTTCTGTTTCTTGGGATGTGAGAAGACAAGTTTTAATCTTTCTAAGCATGAGCTACTTAGTCTAACAAGCCTGAATTAAAATCTTGGCTAACTAACCAAGGTGAAAATTCAATGAGTGATTTAACTAACTTTTAATATCTTCATCTATAAAAACTATTTTTAGCATGACTTATTACCCATCCACCTTTCTTAAAGTACCTTTCTTATCTGCTTTTCATAAATCTATCTGTATTGAACATGTTCAAGCTAATTTTCTTAAGATAAAATAGTGTAACAAATCAAAAATTGAAAGACCAATACCCAAACAGAAAAAAACTACTCAAAAGAAGATGCAGTCCCTGCCACCCCCAAAATTTTGAATATACTAATACAAAGAGAATCAACCACATTCATAATAAAGAAATACAAACTACAGTAAATATAATTTGGAGTTTATCTGATGGGTAAAACTTTGCAAGCTTAGTACTAATAGTGTTGGAAAATGGGTGGAAAAATTGGCAGCACTCATAACATTTGGTGACTGATATTGGTATCTTTCAAGTCAAGATTCCCATTTTGGCTTTCTTCCCATTTATCATCTGCCTAGTCAATGTCCAGCTCAAGAAAACTGCTGTTGGCAAAGTAACTATGTTACACCAAGGTGTTTATCCCATTTAATTTAATTATCATATAATCCCATCAAATGAATGATGTAGTCATCTGTCATTTAAAAAAGGGTGAGGGGAAGTCGCAGCCCAGTGAGGTTAAATAACTTTTCCACGATTTCGCATGCTGTCAATAATAATCAGTGTTCACCCGACACTACCGATATCCTAGGTAGATAGTTTTCTACTTGTTCTGATGTCTGGACCACTTTTCTATTCCTAGATCATCGTCTTACTCTGACTTACCATTGGTATCGAGCACGGTTTCTTCATACGAAGTATTTTTGAATTAATATATCCATACTTACAGCAGTCCTTCCTGACTGGAGTTCAAAAGTTGGGGATAAAGAAGCAACAAGTTTTAAACTCAGACCTTTTAAAATGCTGAGGTTTCTTTGCACCTTTTTAAAATTCAGTTAAGAATGCATATCAATAGAATTGATCTTGTCCTCTCTTAATGGCCTGGCAAGGTAGCATGTCAAAATTATTTAACCAAGATTTTCTCACCTTTAAGAAATAATCAGGGAGAAATAAAACATGTTTTCAGATAAAAACCAAGAGAGTTTCTTGATCACATTTGTCTTGGAAATAACTATTAGAAGAGGGAGAGTCCAGTTAGAAAAAAAAAAATGTGAATTCAGAATTAAGTCATGGGAGTCAAGAAACAATGCCCAAACTGGCGGTCGGTAAATGTAATTAAAAATCTATTGTGTAGGTCACAGACATGGCTTCTGGGCCTTGGGCTTCTCCCTGACGTGTAAGCCTGCTGGCTTGCAGCCACCTGCACTGCCAGGGCTGCAGAAGAGCCCCAGGACCTGGGTCCACAGTCTTGGGTCCTTGTACCTGAAGCTCCCACACTAAGGTGCTCTAATGGGGACTGGTGGCAGGTGGATTATGGCGACTATGCCCATGGGGAACTTGACCTTCAGTCTGCCTGGGCCTAAGGACGAAGAGCCATTAGCTCACTATCCATTCCCCCTCCACCACCATTCTGGACACACCACAGGGACTATTTCTGGGGTTCCCTCTAATTTCTAGGAAGGACACGTGTCCCTTTCTGACTCCAGTGCCATGGACACCTGCCTTTGCCAAGGCGACTCCCCTCCCATAAGTGGGACATTTCCAGAAATCAAAACTAGAAAGGGTAAATTTAAATAAAGAAATAAATCAGAGATCTGTTTAATTGGGTAAGCAGAATAAATTTCAAGAAGTTTAAGAAATATAGTAATATAATAAAATGACAAAAATGCCATTAAACCTAGAGAAGCTCACGCACAGGTGCACAAAGAGCTGTGTCTAAGAATGTGTATTATGGCAGTGTTTGTAAAAACGCAAGTTGAAATCAACCTGAATCATCTTCGATGTGTGATTATTGATGTCGCTATTATAAATTGTGATATTTTCACACGATGAAATACAATATAGCAGCTAACACAAATAAAAAAGAGCTATGGGACATGTATTTTCAGACTATATTTCAAAGCAATGTTCATTAAAAAAAGCAAAAGCAAATTGAAGAATGATATGTTCCAGATGATACAAAGACAATTTCAAATATGCAAAATATTTCCATACATGTGAGATCAATATTAAGAAAAGCCATAGGAAAGGAAATACACATCGAGGATAATGGTTAACACGAAATTGGAGAAGGCACAAAGGAGTGTCCTGGGAACCCAAGCACATATGTAATATGGCAAATATTAAAATTTTGATGCTCATTACTCAGATATTAATTTATTGTCTTCTGTAATTCTATGCTTGCGTGAATTATGTTATAATAAAAATGTGTTTTTAAAAAGCAATTAGAACTGTATTATCCAAATAAAATAAGTTAGTTGTTTCAAGCTGGCCCCAAATTCCAAAGTATTCATTGTTTTTAAAAAATTTGTTTACCCACTGAAAGGTTTTCCCAGCTATTACACAGCAAACTATTGCTAGATGCGATTCCTGTACTGAACTTTCTTGTTCCAAAATAATTCTGTGCCCAATAAAATGCTGAATTCCTATTTGTATGTAGAAGCACTCAAAGAAGAAGGGCTTTAAAAATTCTAGACGAATGTTTTTCAAACCATTTTTATAACAAAATTTTGCTTTGTTTTCAAACAAATTGTTACCCAATATCCTATATGTAAAACATATATAAATGGATCTGTTCTGCTCTATTAAAACCCTTCCTGGCTAAAAGGAACCCGGGCTCCTTGGAGAAATAGCTGATCAGTCTGAGGCAGGGGACATACTAGATAAGCTGAGCCTGGGACAGTTTATGCCAGAATAAAGAGGCACTCAAGGGCTAATGGTGTCACATCAAAAGGACACAGGAGACAGTTTGAAGGAGCTCTTACTGGCCTGAGATGGGACATTTAGGAATCAAAAAGAATAATGATTGTAGTGCATTAAAGCACATCAAATACATCACAATCTATAAGCTGCAAATAATGCTAAAAACCAAAAGGAGCACAAAACAAAATCAATAGACGTCAGTGGTGACCACAGAAAATAACTTAAGCACAGACACTACTCTGAAAATACATAATTAATGGGAAAGAGTCAAACAAATACACAAAAACGGGAGACCCTGATGCCTGCGTCCTTGTGTATTTTTCTTGTCCTGACCGTCTGTGGTTTGGAAATCGCTGATAAAGGCCATCCTTCTGTCAGACTACTGTGGGTCCCTCACCCTGTCATTTGAAGTGTTCGTCTATGAGTCTTTAACAGTGTTGTCTTTAGAAATTTTTTTCTTCGAAAAAACTATAATTTGTGTTTTCTATAGCTTTAATGCATTGGGTCTTTTCTCCACGGGGGCATGACAAAAGCCAGCCCCTCTTCTCTTAGTTGTGTGCAGGCGGCTTTCAGGCGCCCACCTGTCAGATTCAAGCCCCGCCCCTCCAGTGCCCGCCCTTAGCTCTTGTCCTCACCACGAGGGTTTTGTTCCATCCCCACCTGGTTGCACTGGATGGGCTGGCTATTCCGTTGATCTTTCCCTCCCCTCTATGACACGTTGTGAATTAGAGAGGCCAGACCCTCCCTGTGGAACGTGACCAGTACAGAATAATAAGGAATTACTTACCATTCACACTTGCTAATATATTCCATATGCTCATTCGGCTATGTAAGAAGTTCACCAAGAAAGAAGCATTGGGCTTAACTTTTTAGGTTTGGAACTGTGGTGCTACTCTGCAATCAGGGCACCGTTTTAAAAACTTGCCCGTGAGAAGGAAGAATGATTTCACCCTCAGAAACGGGTCGTGGGTGCGTTTTATACACACTGCAAGAGCATAAAGACCTGATGTTTGCTTTTCTTCATGCCATTCAGTCTGTGCCGAAGACTTAATGTTATGAGAGGGATGCTGAGAACATAGCCGTTTTCTATTATTTTCTATTTCCTGGAAATAATTTGGCAGGCTCGTAGTGAAATAATTACTGTGCTCTATTGCCTTCATGAAAAATTGATTTGTTGTATTTTATTATTAGTTTTTGCATGCATACATAGGAAACAAGAACAAAATATAATTTAGATAATTGTAGGGTGGCTGAATATTCTCCTTTGGGGAAACTTTGGGCTTTAGGTTTGTTTTAGAAGATGGCTTATGCTCAGCCAAAGTTTTCAAAAAAAAAAAAAAAAGATTATGTTGCTTGGCTCCTCAAATTATGCTAAATTTAAGAAAGATGAGGTCCTTTAGGTCTGGGGAAAAGTGGAAGTTGAGACTAAATGTCTTTCACGAAGGAGATATCCCATTTGCACTCACTCTTAAGTTCATTCTCATTATGGCATAAATAAAGGTCACCAGAAAAGGACTGCTTAAGATATATTCTGAATCATAATAGATAGTGCCCACAATACCTTTTACACAATTTTTTGGACATTTTGAAGTGTTTAAAATTACTATTTGGTGCTACTTAAGCACTGTGTTTTTCTTAAATTACCACTCTGCCTCAGATGGTTAGAAATGATAAAGCATAGGCTTAGGGGTTATATAGCAATAACAAAGAAGCAAATGGAGTGCCTTGAAGGACTGAAGAATTAAATGCTATAGGGTCATAGAATGAGCATAAATATGAATGTTTTATTCATTCAACAGTTTTTAAAATTAAATGAATACGATGAGCCAGGTACTGTGCAAAGTGTAGGATATAATAATGAATAGAAAATAAATAGGTTTTGATTTTGGCTTTTGTACACTTTACAATCCTGTGAGGAAGACTGACATTGAATTATATAAAACATTAATTAATTGCTGTTTTACATATGATATAAGTGAACTTTAGATTTCCGATGAGACTCAAAGCATGGGTTTTATTTAATCTGGAGTGGAAGGTGACACCAGTCACCACTAACGTCAGAGAACAGGGACTAGCAAAGGGAAGGGTAACATGCAGAAGACAGCCCTGGGCTTCGCCAGTCATGCAAGGCTTTGCATTAAAAACATCAGAAGTCAATGAAGACTTGCAAGGGAGATTTAGCAAGATTATACCCTCAAGTCTGAAATATCATTTAGGCTATTATACAGTAAAAGGAGAAGAGAGTTATGTTTTTGTGTTGTTAATTCTTTCTCTGTGGAGTGACATTGGGCACATAGCTTCAGCTATCAGAGCCTTGGTCTGCGTACTGGCAAAATCAAGGGGAGAAATGAAATCATTTTGAAGACATCATGGCTCTTTTCGTCTGTGACCTGAATTACCCTGGCCTTCTTACTTTGTTCCTGTGTCTTGACAAATCTGATCTCCTTTAACTGTTAGTAATAACTCCTATACCAGCTCTTCAGATAATTGGCTTTTTGAGAACCATGTCTTAAACATATAAATGTCAAATGCAGTTATGAATTGGAAAAGAGGGAACAAAATTATCACTTATGCAGATGATACAATTGTCTCTCCAGAAATTCTAAGTATCACTTTAAAAACAATAAAAACTAAAAAGAGCTAAGAAAGAAGGCTAGGTACAAATAAATCTTTAAAAAATTAAGAGTTTTTTTTCCTACTTATCAGCAATACCCAAGCAGAAAATAGACAAAAGCCGTTTATAAAAATAAGATACATCTGTAATGGGTGTATGGCAGTCCCCCAAGAGAGGTGTTTACCCATAATCTGTGACTGTGACCTTATTTAGGAAAAGTGTCATTGCAGATAGATCTTGAGGTGCATTTACCCTGGGTTATCTGGGTGGGCCTTAAATCTAGTGACAAGTGTCCTTATAAGAGACAGAAGAGGAAAAGACATGAACAGGTAAAAAGAGCAGGAGGCTGTGTGAAGACAAGGACAGAGACTGGGGTGATGTGGCCATAATCCAAAGGATGCCTGGAGCCACCAGAGCTGGAAGAGGCAAGGGAGGCTTCTCCCTTAGAGACTTGGGAGGGAGCAAATGCCTACTGACACCTCGATTTTGGATTTCTGGCCTCAAGATAACTATCTGTTGTTTCAAGCTACCAAGATGGAGGTCATTTGTTGCATCATCCACAGACAACTAACAAAGCATCTAAGGGCCCTAACTCCTCTCCAGTGTTCCTTGTCCTGGCGAAGAGGCAAACTGTCCCTTTGAGCACGATCACCAGGCTGCTATCTCTTTGCTGCGAGGACTGAATGAACCAGTGTGCAGCCAAAATTATTCTTTCCTCAAAACCTGATGCAAAGGGCTCTGGGTTATAGGACAGTTAACAGTAAACACAAATAAAGAAAATCACTCTCTAGAAATAAGGCCATTCTTTAACAGCCATTGTACAGCCCTTGACTTTGGAACTTGTAGCCTCTCCTTGCTGCGGTGCACACCGTTTCATTTTGTGTGAGGACCTGTGAGAGGAGACAGAGTATATATTACCAAAACTGAAAGACACTTGTGTGTGTGTGTGTGTGTTTTGTGCACGTTTATGTAAACAGAATTTGGAGGCAGGAGACTTGCCTTGGCATCCTGCCTCTTGAATAAAGTTGCTTTTTCGCTTCCTTCCTTGCAATATTTCCATTGGTTGAGCCTTGGATTGGTCATTTATGAGATGATATTAATATACATTCCAGTTAATCTTATAAAGTTAGTTTGGAAGATCAAGGGAATTAATGAAATTGAGCATGCTATAGTGAACTATAAGGTGTTAAGCAATTTTAGTTAACATCATCCATTTAGTTATTATTAATAATCATTATTATCTACATGCTAGGAACTTCTAGCATAATTTGAATTATTGTTGGTCAAATTCATGTAACTTAAAAAAATAAATGTGAAGGTGGCTTTGAGAAGAGTTAGAAGAATTACCAGTTAGTGCTCTCGTGTGTTCTGTGTGAGCTGTGGTAGTCAGTGCTTCTCCAGCTGACTGACCCTCACAATCACCTGGGGAGCTCTGAAAAACCACCCCCAGGCAACCGCAGTGGGAATTTGTTGGGAAGAGGTTTACACTTAGGTGTTTTTAACAAATTCCTGGTGGTGCTAGTGTGAACAGCAGGCCAGCAAGCCTTATGTACAGCTACGATCACCAAGGCAACTTTCACGTTCAAAGTTGCTTTTTCACTATTAATGTTATTGCTGTTCTTTCTGATTTGGTATTACAAAAAGGTGATTGTCTTAGTAAAATTCAAAAATCCCCTAAACAATGAGTAAAAAAAAAAAATAGTAGTTATTCTGGATGCTTCAGCTTATGTGATAATTAGCACCTAGATATTCTCAAATGTCTAGATGTTTGTCACTGTGGTTGGCAAGACCTCTGATTTTCTGTATGGGTTTTGTTTTCATTTTTCATCTGAAATAAGAGAAGAATACAACTGATGGCACCTCTGATGGTTCAGGAATTTCTCAAGGCATGTCACAGCTATCATGATACACAATCTCAAAACTACCTCATGGGCAGACACCCAATTTATAAAGAACTGAGGCAGATGGAAACTCAGGAAATTTAGCCAGATACTTTAGTCAATAAGTTGTTGAATCATGAGTCAAATTGAGCATTGCCTGCTCAAAAAATAAATGTACATATTTATTTTTTAACATACTAGTTTTTTTCTAAGGGTACCACACAATTTTTTGTCCAAAAAGAGAATCTAGAAGTTATTCAAGGAAATAAAGAAATTGATTGGGTGAACAACCTCAAATTTATTTGGATTTTTACAATAGGCTTAGCATTCACTATGCATTTCTTTATAATTTATATTATGCTTATCTTCAAAACCATAATCTCCTTTTATATCTACATTTTCTTATATTTTTAAAAGCACTAAAAGTTGTGTTTTGAGGTGATCACAGGCTCTGTCATATAGATCCATGTTGAAATGAACAGTTTCTCCAAAACGAACCCCAAAGATCCCTAACTTATGCCCTTGTGTAATGTTTCCCCCTAATGAATAGGGCTGATCTGTATAACGAGTAGTGGTCTGTGACTTCCAACACCGGGCCATAAAAGGTTTTGTGGCTTCATCCCCATTCTCCTTCTTGGGTCACTCATTTCATGGAGGAGTCAAAGCTGTGGAAGGAGAGTTCTCAGGCAGCTCTGTGGTGAGGTCCACATGGTGAAGGTCAGAGGTCTCCTGCTTGTAGTCAGTGCCTACTTGCTAGTCCTGTGACATCCTGAAGACAGACCCCCCCCAGCCACAGGCGAGCCTTCCAGTGATCACACTGCCAGCAGACAGTTTGCAAGCTCTTGAGAGTCACTGAACCAAGACTACCAAGCTAAGCCATGTCTGAATTCCTGAACCAAAGACTGTGGAAAAAGAAATAACATCATTTCAGCCACTAATTTGGGATAACTTGTTATACTTTATTAGATAATTAACATAACTTCCTTCTTTCTCTCCTCTTTTTTTTCCCCTCCTTCCTTTCTCCTCTTCTCCCCTTTCCTCCCTTGGTCCTTTTATCCTCCTTTCTTCTCTTCTGCTCTTCCTCTTTCCCTGTTCACCTTTTTCTCTTCTCCCCACTTTCCCTCATCACCTCTTTGTTGTCCTTCCAACGTTCCTCTCTCCCCTCTTTCCTCCTTCCAACCTTCCTTTTTCTCCATCACAAAGTTATAACAAATGCTTACGTCATGCCAAATGTTCACCAGAGGGATTGTGAGGGACGGTGACAGTATCCAGCGAGGGCCTTTCCAACCAAAGTGAAGAACATTTACAAAGATTATGAGAGCATGAGAGAGAAGGACCAATTCAGGGAGTTGCTAGAAATTCCAGTTTTGCTAAACCATGGGTTATCATGTATAGAGTGAGAGTTTAAATTATCATTTAAGCAAGACTAAATAGTTAAAATGGTAGTACCATAAAAGTAAATTTAGACTTGAACTATTCACATCAAATTCTCTGAGCCTTGGTTTCTTCATCTATAAAACACAAACACAGTACCCACCTCATAAAGTTGTGTGATTATTTAAGAAAGCATAGGATATATAACATATAGTAGGTGCATAGTTTGTGCTTTCCTTCCTCTGTAATTATACCTTTAAATTTTTTGATCGCAAATTATTCTTTAACTTCTACCCTCAATTACAGTGTGTTGAAGAAATAATCATCTTTGAGAGGCAGGACTTAGCATCAAGACTTAGTTCTTCTTCAATATGTATTGAAATATTTGTTTTCCCCCTTTTATAAGTCACCACTTGGGTAACAAGGTAGAATAACTTTGTATCATTTGACTCTGGGGAGAAAATAGCTAAGTGATGGGAGGGAGAAAAGATCTTCTAAGAAGTCTTTGTTATATGGGCTTCCCTTTCTGAGTACACTGATCCTATATTTTACTACGATTCAGTGCATCCAGAATGCTCATGCTGAAAGCATTTCCTCCAGTAATGCCCCCGAGAGGAGTGAATTCCAGGTCAGTACCTCCCTTATTTGTTAAAATTCATTGAAGTTGAATTTGAAGTCCAGTGTGACCATTCAGGCTTTCGTACTTTTCAGAAGAGGGTGTATTGAACAAATACCAGCGATTCTTAGGGTTTTTATTTGAAATACCTATTTGTGCAAAAGAGGTTATGTGTGTGTCTCATCTTTTCCTCTGATGCTGCTCCAAATTCTTATTTTTAAATATTTTCACTCCGGTTTTTTTTTTTTTTCCAACTCTGTCTTCTCCATCCTATGTCTGCTGAAGATTTTAGCTTGCTGGCCGTCAGCCACTCAGTCTCATTTGAAAGGAATCTATAACTCGGTACATTTCCCAATCAGGTGCAGAATTAATGTGCTGAAGTTTTCTTTAGATTATGTTTGTTTTTCTCGTATCCCTGTGGGTGAGGACATATGGAAAATCTTAGCTGAGGTTCACGTTCCGGGTTTTGGGGAGACCAGGCTGTGACAACAGTCACCTCGTTGGTCGCCACGCTTGATATAGCTGATTGGCTGGCACGGTTGCGTGCCTTCATCACTGATGTACGTAATTTCAATCAAAAGCTCATAGATTGTTAGAAGGGAAAAGCAATATTAAAGATAATTATATCCAATCCGCTCATTGTCGACATTAAGAAAATTGAGACCGAGGACACTGGATAGCCTTACCCAATATCTTACCTAGAATGTAACTCCCATTCTGGAACAGTATTCTTTGTAAGTGTGCAAAATGATGTGGTTTCCTAGAAAGAAAATAGTTTTTGCGTGGATGGGCTTGGCTTTGAATCCCATCTCTGTTCCCTCCTGAGGGTGTGACCTTGTTGACGGGACTATTTGTGGGTAGTAGATAATTTACATACAACACGTCACACTTTATAGACCCTCAATAAAAACGACCTTGACCACTGACTGGGGGGAGATGTCTGAAGAAGAACTTGCGGGCTACACACCGCAAACCAGTGTGAGGCATGACATGGTCTGGACACCTCAGAAACACTGCAGAAACCCTTTCTGTGAGTGCTGATTTTGCCTTCCACGTCAAAAGGGATTTGTTGCTTGCCTATTCTGTATTTACATTTTAAGGAAAGGAATGAGACTGAACTATGTAAGGTCCTTGAAGTATCTCAGAGAGAAAGATCCTAAAATCTAAGGCCAACACTTTTATTTCCCTTCAAAGAGGGAATCCAGACTGTAGCCAAGACTTTTTGGGATAAGAGCAACTTCCCAGGAAAATAAACTTCTTTTGCCCTTTATCCTCGTCTACACATCATAGGAATCACTCTTTGCACAAGACCTGGTAGTTCATGGAGCACTGTAGTGTTTACAGGCTTGTTTTTAATTCTCAAAATAATCTCAGTAAATAGACTAGGAGAATGATTATTATCCTTCTCACATTATAAATAAGAAAATTTATCAATTTATCATGAGCATCTGCTTTGTTACAGTACTTCATTGATCCTTCAGTAGTGTTTATTATACTTCCACATGAGTGAGCCCAAATATTTGGTTAAGCTTCCATGATCTGAATCCTGCTACCTCTCAGCCTCATTGTCTCTGTCCATTCCTCCACCTCACATTTCACATAGTAACCATGATGAACTTCTTGTATTTGATCTCAGGTCATTCTGCAGTTAGCCTGATTTGCAGACGAAATGAAATTATGTATGTTACAATGCTTCAGATAGCAGCTAGCATGCATTTAGAGCATGATAATCATTACCTTCGTCACTTTGTTCATGTTCCCTGTATCTACAAAACCCCTCAGACCCTCCCAAACCCATCTAACTCTTACACATTCTACAAGACATCCCACGTGCAAGTTCTTTTTGTAAAACATTTAATTACTCTGTATAAACTGAGTTTTCTGAACTTGTATATTTTCATACTATTTTTTCATTGTCACACTTACACTGTTATGTGCAATAACTTAAGTTTTGTGCAAAACTTACACCATTTTGTAGTTTTCTATTCTCATTTCCATTTCCTATTCTGGAGACTAATACAGACCTGTCTTATTCTGTGTCTCTTTCATGTTCATATGCTTGTGACTAGTCCAGTGCATTTTAGAGAATGCTCACCTGGAGCTCATTGGCTTGAATTAAACTTTTTTTTTTTTTTTTAACTAACTGAACTAGAAGGTCGATGAGAAAAGAAACTGTGTCTTGATCCCTTTAAACCCCCACATCTCTTCAAGCACAAGGCCTTGACTTCTGGGGCACTTGTCCCTTCTTAGTCTTCAGGTCCTAAAGTAACTCTTAATCCCGGGATCCCTCAAGATCCAGATGACCCCATGTTCCACGTGGGCCTTTGTATTGCTCTTCTCAGGCATAGAGGTCATGGGCCAGATATCTTGGAATCTTTTAGTAAGAAGAACCAAATGCCTCTGGCTTCTTTCCCACTGAGAGGCAGAAAGTCCACAGGGTCTGTGTTCTCTCTTCTTTACTTCCTCAACAAGGGGAAAGCATATGCCCATGCTCCTGCTACACAAAGCACCACTTCTCCATTTTGTTCACCGTATAGTTGCTTGACTTTCCCTGAGGGAGATTAATTAGCCGTGAAGCCAGCCGGTACCTAGGCGCTCTGATTTGGGTTCAGTCATGGCATTTTCGGACTAACTGGAGACAATGCAATTGATTTAGAACATATGTGGGCTTCTCAGGAAATCCTCTGTAGAAGTCATCAATAATAATAATTAAGAAACGTTCTGCTTGCAGGCTGACATAAATATAATTACGTGAGTGATTTCAGCTTTAAACACGAATGTGCTTCCTGTTTGGGATTCCCAAACAAGCTGTGAGCTATCCATCTAATTATTTCTTGTAAAAGATGGCAGGAATAATAAGATGTCTCAAATAGATTTACAAAAGAACTTGGACTTCAGGAAATGTAAAGAGTGAATACATGTTTACATGTTTTTTTCCTCCCTAAAACTATCAAAAGAACCTAAAAGTGAAAAAAATGGTAAAAAAAAAATAAAAACAAAACATCATTAACCCGAAGCCCACAGAATGAGTACTTCCAGGTCACTAACTGTGAGGAAAATTTTTTAGATATAGTATCACTTGACTTAAATAGAAAAAGAAGATCACTTGATAAAATTAGGCCAAAGGAACATTTACCTTTGCTAACAAGCAAAGTTGACTTCCAGCTCACCATCATTTAACTTTGTTCTAGAAAGTACTAATCAATGACATTTTTCAAGAAGAAGAGATAATTTTAAAGATTGGAGAGAGGATAAAATTGTCATTGTATGTGAAATGATTGTATACTTAGAAAAGAAAAATAAAAATCTACTTTAGAAAATGAGAAACAGAATTTTAATTTTAATTTTAAAATAATTAAAAATTTTTAAAAAAGAATCAACCATATAAAGCTTTCAATTCTCTATAGAAATTTAAAAATCTATAAGTTTAATATAAACCAAATAAAAACATGAATTATTTTTTTAGAAGTAGGTAGAAAAATAAGAACAGATAGCAAAAAGCAACACAATGAAAATGGAGAAAATCTAAGTTTAGCAAATATTTGGGTATTACAATATTGTAACAAATTTAAATGTTTTGGTTCATGAAAAGAGAGGCAGTTGTTCAATTACATGAAATAGGATGTCTATCAATAAACTACAAATATGGTAAGATAATATAGATAAGAAAGTGTTTTAAATCAGTGGAGACAAGAATGTTTAATAAGGGATGTTTGGACAATGAATTAGTAATTTGCTTTAAAAAAATTAAGCTATACCTGCTAGCTCATATTTATATTAAAAATATTTTTGATATATTAAGTTTTGAATTTAGATAAGATGATCACAAGAGTATCCTTAAAAAATAGGGCAGGATCTTTGTAAAAAATGTAGCCTAATGAAAAAAATGTAAATTTGACTAGATAATCTAAAAGAATTTCTTTGTGGTAAAGCTATAATCTAAATCAAAAGATGAACAAAAAATTAATGACTGCTATATGTAGCACATGAAGACAAAGGGGTTAATTTTTATGATGTATAAACATTAAGATGCTTTATAATCTAAATGTACAAATCCCTTACAAATCACTGAGAATGACCAAAAAAACTTAAAAGCAAAAAAAAAAAAACTTAAAAAAACTTAAAAGCAAAAAAACTCAAAAAAACTTAAAAGCAAAGAAACTTAAGAGCAAAGCTAAAAATGACATAAGTGTGCAGTTCACATCAAAAAAATGTAAATAACTTATAAAAGTCATGAGCATGAAAAGATGCTCATCTTTACTATTAGCTACCACTTGTCCCAATCAGATTGCGAAGATCAAATAACTTGACAATGTGAAATATTGGTTAGAATTGTTGAATATTCCATGTGTAAAAGTATAAATTGGTTCAGATTCTTAGAAAGGCATTTTAAAATCTTTAAAAACAAATATATTTTGATCAAGCAAATTGAATCTACAAGTTAAATGTATACGAGTTCAAAGTCATGTCTAAAAAAATGTGTATTGTTATTCTGTTTGTGAATCAGTTGTAGGGATGCTTTCTTAAATAAATAAACTAAATCAGCTTATAGATCACAACAACTTATTGCAATAGAAGTTCATTTCTCTCTCATGTAAAGTCAAGATAGGTAGTCTCAATTTGTGGGGTTACTCTTCCAAATACTAATTCAGGAATGTGGCCTTATTCCATTGTGCGGCTCCAGCCATCTTTAATATTGGACTTCCAAAATCTCCAGAAAAGAGCAGAAAAAAACATATTTATGTATGTCATTCACCAAGTGAAGAAGAGACTCATGTAAATCCTGTTTACTTTCCATCAGCCAGATATGTCATATGGCAATAGTCACTTACAAGGGAATCTAGAAAATGTAGCTTTAATTGTCTTCTCAGAGGGAAAATAAATAGATTTAGTAAGCAGCTCTCCAGCTGATTACACAGTTACTAATAAGAGACTAGTTAAAAAGATTATATCACAGCTCTAAAATAAAATAATATATAACTATGAGAAAGAATGAGCTAGATTTGCATATACCAATACAGAATAATCTCCAAGGTATGTTTTAACAAAAAAAAAAAAGGTAAAGAGGAAGAAAGATTTTAAAAAGCTAGTTTTTTAAAGACAATTATAAAAAAATAGATAAATTGTTTTATTTAACTTGCCAACCTGATAAATGACCAAAAAATTGAAGTTATGCAATATTAAGAATTAAGAGATTAAAGTAATTTTAAATGTGTGCACCATTAGACTCCATAACATATTTATAAATCTAGGGGAAATTATCAAAACTGTCTTCAATCAGAAGTAAAAAATTTGAAAGACCAATGATCAAGAAATTAGAAAGGTGATTAAAAGGTGAACTCAGGAAAAGAGACAAAACAGAGCAAGATAGTTTTATAGCTGAGTTCTATCTAACTCTTTAAGAACTCATCCTACTAGAGTTATCTAAACAAAAGTACAAATGTCAGAAGTGGGTGATACTTCCATGAGTTAAAAAATTTCCAGATGAACACATAAAATATTTTAAAAGGAGATGCTTATGAAGTTGGGTGTCTGTGGATCTGAACAGGAAAAAAACTCACTTTGCTTTGCATACCTACCATCTTAGATACCCGAAATTATTTTTAATCCCTATTTTGAAGTAATTTTCATAGAATGTTTTTTAACAAAAAATAAGAGAATATGAATAGATAATATCTATCCTTCTTAATTTTGTGCCCTAATTTACTACTGTAGGTGATGAAGTCTGGAAGAACTAGGTATTGTGTGTGGCAGCTCTGTTACTTACCTTCTGACAACCATCCTGCTTTCTTTTTAGTCACACAACTTTTTATTTATAGTGATCGTATTGCTACCTTGGTAAAAGACTACATTTTTCCTGCTTCCCTTTAAGTAAATTACAGCCATGTAACAATATCTACATTGAAATGTAAGCGAAATGTTTTGTGTCACTTTGAGGGATTCTTTCTAAAAGAATCCTCTTCCTCCATTTTTTTTTATTGGAAGATGGATCATGATAGCTGATGCTCACGCTATCTGAATCATAAGGTTGAACCACGTCCTAAGGATAGTAGATAGAAGGATCTTGGAGGCTGATATCATGGAGCTAATATATAAATCCTAGAATGGATAATTTTGGACTTTTATATAGAAGGAAAGAATTCATTTGATTAAAGCCATTTTTAAATTTTGTGTGTGTGTGTGTGTGTGTGTGATAAAATTAAACCCGATTCTTATTGATATGCCTTACAGAGGGTTCATTTTCCCTCCCATATCACCAGCTGAGTTGTCTTGCTAAACTGGAGATCATATAGCCATGCTATTTTTTCCTCCAACTCATATTTCAAAATCACGATCAAAGCATGAAAGTGAGACTAGGTCAAGAGAGGATCTGAAAGCAATAACTTAGTCAATTTTGTAAGTTCAGATTGATATTATTAAACAGTGAAGGTACATTCTGTGGGCACTAATCGCCCTTGAGACGGGATTCATAAAACCTGAAAGGAGTCACTTCTTCCCCCAAAGATAAAAAGTTTCATTGAGAAATGGATTTTAACAAATTGTGCTTCTTCAAGGTCCTCTCCACATCATGTGCTTGACTGAAGCAAGTGCACGAGCATCAGTATCAGCCTCTGTCCTAAACTTTAAGGGAAAGTTTCAAATAGGGATCAAATGACCAGAGTATAAGGGATAAATTGCTGAGACTACTTTTTATAACAATTGAAAGTTAGTTTGAATTTTTTCCTTGTAAAAATAACACATGCTGTACAAAGAAGTTTTAGTTAGGAGCAAAAGGAAGCAAAGATCATTCATGGGTATACATACAAAATTCTCAAAAAAATATTATTAAATTGATTCTAGTCTTCTATAAAAGGCATGATTATATAATAATGGACATTCAAATAATACAAAGTTAGGTTAACATCCCACAGATGAAGTAACCCACCACATTCCTATAATAAAAGAGTAAAAATGAATGAACATCTTAATGGATGCAGAAAATGTTTGACAAAATTCACAACAATTCCTGTTTAAAAAAAAAAAGGAAATTCTCAGTAAACTACTCTATTTGTTTCCTTTTGCTGCTGCAACAAAATGCCATAAATTTCATAACTTAAAACAATACACATTTATTATACACTTCTAGAGGTCAAGTTTAAGTGGGTCTCCCTGAGCTTAAACAAAGGTGTCTGGCTGCTTTGCTCCAGGAGGCTCTGGGAGAGGTTCCGCATTCTTGCTTCTGGATTCTGCTCACATTCCTCGATTTGTGGCTTCCTTCCTTCTTCCAAACCAAAAATAGTCAAGTTTTTCTCACACGGTCTCACTCTGACGCTTATTACTCACTCTTTCATTTAGACACTTGTGATTACATTCAGCCCAACCAGGTAATCCAGAAAAATCTCTCCAACTCAAGATCAGAGGATTAGCAACTTGAATGTCATCTGCAGGCATAACTCCTCCTTTGCTATATAACGACATATTCTCAAGTCTGGAGGTTAGGACATGGACATCTTTGGGGGCCATCATTCTGCCTACAGTGGCTAGAAAATAAGAGAACTATTTTAAGGTATTGTATATTTCTTAATATTAGAATTAGTGCTAGCCTATTTTTCTTTTGAGAAGAAATTTAAAAAATCTTTAAATCCAAAAGTTAATTAATAATGAACTTTCCTGCCAAAGAAAGGCTAAAGAATTATTTTTTACCGTCATTGGCCTGACAAGTTTGTGAAGGATCAGTATTAGGAGCAACAGCAAATATGGAGAGTGGGAGGTGCAGCTTGGGTAAAAGAGTGAAATGTGTCAAGTGTTTGATGCGAGATGACATAGACTTTTTTCCAGAACCAAGTCTATAGTCCAAACATTGTAAAGACATGTTGCATACAATCTCAAGCTTAGGCTCAGCACAGCCAGAACCTAAATTGTGGAAAGCACTTCACAAATATGTGATGAATAAATGACTGAATAAATGAAGGAATAAATGAAGAAATGAACAGATGAAAAGCTTATGGTTGAACCAATAAACTTTTCTTTTGTATATAAATTTATTATTATAGCCAGTAACTAGGCCTCCCAAGAATGGGCCCATCTATGAATCATTATTTTATAGATATTGTACACATGTACATGCACCATTATATGTACATAAAGGACATGTACCTGCCTTATTAGTCCAAAAGACAGTTGATATTATCTGGCCCTATAATTTACTATGGATGTAAATATTTGCCTTAGACACTGCTTCATGGACATTTACCTGAAATACTGGTAAAACTCCTCTAATTCCGAGGCTATGTTCCATGTACAGGCTTCTATTAAATTAAATCAATGTTAAATATTAAACTAAAAATGCAAATTTATAGGCAAACTACAGTGACTTTTACAATGACATGAAAATAACTCAATGTGAAAGGAATTGCCATATATTCTAAAATGAAAAAGGCAAGGTACAAAACATTATGCTCTGTATAAACATTTAGATATGAAAGATATTCAAAAAATTTTTAAAATGTTTACATTGTTTAGTCTAATTTGGATATATTTGTAGTTATCTTATTTTGCTTATGTTTATTTTATAAGTTAAAAATTAACATATATTTGTCATGACATAAGAAAAATTTTATTACAATCAAAGAAAATAATTACCTTTCTCTAAGCAGTGATCTGCGTACAGACGCCCTCATCCAAAAAGCTTAGGGAATCACGAAATGAGTTTACATAATGTCACTTGTCCTCTAAGCTTTCCCCAGCCACTACTTTCTTTTCCCTTCCTCCAGAGGACATTATATATTCCTCTCATACGATCTTCTTATTGAAATTGTCTGTCTATACAACTAGCCCATGAGGACTTTGAGAGTAGAATTATACTGAGCTTTCTCTGCTCAGCACTTAAAGCAGTACCATCGTCATAGTCAGAATTACACTTGCCTTTTAACGTATTAAAAAAAATGTTCTCATTCCCCCTCAACCACCCAGCGAGAGCCTACTTGGGTGTTGACTTTCTCTCTTAGAGACAGTTTAGCCTCTGGTGTCGGACTCCTGGGTTTAAATTCTGCTCTATCAACAGGATCACCTTGGAGAAGTTACTTTTACCTATGGGTCTGGTCAGAGAAGAGAAGGCAAACTCAAATTTAATGTAAAAACTATTTACAGCGTGTGAGCCAGGAGTAAGAAAGTCACCAGGGGTTGTACAGTCTCCCTCTACAGAGAAGAATGCCGGGGAAGAAACCATCTTCCCTCAGGTCCCCGACTGAGGTTTCCTGTCGCTTTGAATGCTACTGGAAACCCAAGGGCCAAGAAGCATGTGGAAGCATGCAGAGAGGGATCGAGAGTGGGTACCAGTGGAAGGGCAAATGAAGTCCGGTGTGTCAGCTCACATCTCTTTTCCCAGATCGGTCCTGTAATGGGGTTGGCGTGAGCAAGTATAGTACTTTTCTCATAGAACTGTTATGAGGATAGAATCAGTGAACACATGTCAGGCACTTAGAATCACACCTGAACCATCTCGAACACTCGATAAACATTAAATATTAATATTGTTTTTCTCTGCTCATCACGACTTCTTACGCTACATGTTCCAACACCAGTTGTCCAGCCTATTTATTGTTTGCCTTGAACTTTCTTTTTTATGAGTTCATCTGGACCTTTGATTTCTAGATAATGCCTTAATTAAACAAGGAGACCATTTGACTGAGGTGGCTAATACTTTAGCACCCTACCTAAGCAAACCCAAACCTAAGTCTGTAAATGTCTTAAGGTTAAGAAGTCAAATCCTAAAGACAACCAGTCACAAACAGCCAACTAAGCTTTTGCCCAGTAAGACAATAGCCTAAGCCATAGTTAATCAAATATTTCCTTGATTTGCTTGTCTTCTCTGTAAATGTCTGTCCACTGGCTGCTGTGGATGGAGCACGCCTAACCGCTCCTGGCTGTGTGCTGCCCAAACCACATGGATGTTTGCTCAAACTCCTAAAAACAGTTTTTAAAAGATGCCCAAGTTTATCTTTTAGTAATACCTTCTTTCCCCACCATCTCATCTCATTCCTTGTCCCCTTTCAGCAGGCTACAATCTCAGTTCATTGTTCTGGCACAGATACTAAAAGTCTTCATTTTCCCAATTTAAACAGTCTATTCGTTGTCTAGGACTTTTCTTAGTAAGTTTTCAAAATGTAAGACAAATTGTTATCCAGATGTTATTTTAAACACCCTTTCACCATTCTGTTTTTCCTGCAGCCAGATAAATAAAAAGACATTTTTACCTTTCTTCAGTGCATATGTGTGTTTAAAAATACATCCACAAAGAGATTTCACTTAATCGTCATGAGTTTCTTTACTGATTGGCAGAGAGGGTGTAATTACCCCATTTTACAGGAGGCAAGGAGATCAAGGTTCAGAAAGTTGTAGCTTTCTGCTCAGTTACACAGCTGGTCAGTGTCAGGTGCGGAAGTAGAGTTAGGTCTCTTGATCCCACTGCTGCTTGTTGGATTTCTAATGTAGAGCTAGACTGGATCTTAGATCATATTTTAATAACCATTGACCTGTATGTTTTTGGTGTACTTACTATATCTCTGGTACTATGCTAAATTCTGCATGTGATCTTTCTCACTATTGTGGAAGATAAACATTATAAGTAACTTGCAAAATTCTTGAAGCTAATAGCAAAACTGAAACTCTAAATCTTCTAATGCCTAGGTAAGGCTATTTTTAATTTTGCCTGTATAATCTATATGTTCCTTATTACTCTTATAAAGTACAGTTTCAAGTTCCGCAAGTCCTCTTTTATTGTTTATTTTCTCTGCCACACAATGAAATATGGACTATATGTTTACATAATGTCTTATGTTAAAGTAGGGTGTACTTCATTTCAAAATATTATTGAATATTATAGATCACACATATATGGTCAAATTATACTTTTTTACAATGATGCAAAAAACAATTCAGTGGAGAAAGAATTGATGTTTCAACTGGAACATTTATATCTCCATGTGCAAAAAGAAACCTCTATGAATTATTTATACCTTGTACCAAAATGAATTCAAAATGAATTATTCACTTAAGTGTAAAATTTTCAAGAGAAAAATTAGAAAAAAATCTTTGTGAACTAAAATTAGGCAAATATTTCTCCACTATGACACCAAAAATAAAATTAATAAAATAAAAACATGATAAGCTGGATTTCATCAAAATTAAGAACTTGTGTTCTTCTAAAAATACTGTAAGAGGATGGAAAAAAAAAGCCATAAACTGGGAGACAAATTTTTCAAATCCTGTATCTAATGAAGGAGTAGAATATATAAGAAACTCTTAGAACTAATAATAATAATAATAATAATAATAATAATAATAGTAATAATGTAGGCAAAGATTTGAATAGACAGTTCAACTCAGAAGATGTATCAATGGCAAATAAAAGTATTCCATACCATTTATCTTTAGGGAAATGCATGTTGAAGCCACAGTGAGATACTATTACACACTCATTAGAATGTCAAGAGAAACCATCAAACAATAAAACCACAACTTGATAATGCCCAAAACACAAGGATCAAGAGAACCTCTCACACATTGCTGATATAAAAGCAAAATGCCACAGCCACTTTTGAAGCCAATTTAGCAGATTTTTATAAAGCCAAACATATATTATACTTAACTTGGCCATCCTATTTCTATGTAAATACTTGAATGATATTAAAACTTGTGTTCTCATCAACCTGTATGTGGATGCTGACAATGGCTTTATTTCTGATTTCCCAACTGGAAATAACCCCAATAGCTATCAGTTGGTGAATGGATAAAGTACAAAAAACAGTGGTATAATCATACAATAGAATACTACTCAGTAGTAAAAAGAAGGAATGATATATTAATGATATAACAGCATAGATGAATCTCCAAATGCATTATTCTAAATGAAAAAAAGCTACCTTCAAAATGCCACTGTATAATTCCACTTATATGGTATCCTTAAAAAGGCAAAACATAGGAACAGAAAACAGATCAGCGATCGCCACGGACTGGGAACTGATTGCAAGCAGGCGTGAAGGAATTCCGGCAGGTGATGGAACTCGTCTGATTGTTGCTGGCAGTCGTAGTCACCCAACTATACATCTGTTAAAACTCACAGACTATAAAAGAAATGGTTAATTTTTTGCATCTAAATTATAGCTTGATTTAAAAAATAACGAAAATTATTATTGGGTGATGTACACACACTAAATTAAGGACATCCAAGAAAAAATAAGAAAAAGAAAGAAAAATGAACAAGGAACAGAAACAACTTGAGTTGAAAGGCTGACAAAAATTCATGGTTATTCAAGAATAATTAGCATGAAGAAGCCCACTGAAGACTCCCCTCCTAACCCTTTCACTCCTAACTTTGAGTCAGTTTTACAAGGCAGTCTAGACTTTTAAATCTGTGGTAATCAGAACCTGGGGGCTCCACAGAGCACCTTTAAAGAATTCTCCCAGGAGTGGAAGAAAGGAGAGTGCTGGCCGTTCAGCCCTTTCCACTTGTGTAATTTCCCCTTCCTTTGTACTACACTTGAGTTTCAAGGGCAAGTTTTATTAATAGAAAGCCATCCTTGGCCCCAGAATAGTGTGCTAACTACTGATCTCATCAAATTCCCTCCTATTTTTAGAAAGATTTAAAGATGGGTCTGTGTTTTCCTAGCTAGATAATAGTAGAGCTGGCTCTGGGACAGGAGTGACAAACTCAAATACGTACAGGACCAAGTAACCTAAATGAAGGGAGGGGTTAGGGAGGATACTGCAGCAGGGGATGGCGCCCATCCTTCTCAAGGGGCCTGACCCCCACTATGCAGGTGTGTAAGCTCGCAGCCACTAAATCTTTGTGAGTTTTTTTTCCCCAAAAGAACCTTGGAATCTAAATTTTTTTGCAAAATAAGAAAAGCTTTTTGACATTGTTAATCAGTTCTATTTTTGTTCATATTCTCTCTTGATAAAATATGATCCATTCGTCTCTTAGCTGAGACTGACCACAAGCCCCTGGTTTGTGAGGCTTGGTCTGAACTGGCTCCCAAGTTCATGCTTTGTTATTTGTATCTGATGGTCACTGACCTTGCCTGGGCACGCTGAGCTCTGAAAACACAACAGTGAAATGGAGAGCTGTCCTGCTGTCCTCAGAAGCATGCAGACAAGTACTCTCACTACCAAACTGAACAGCAGAGACTGTGCATAGAGAGAGCCCCTCACTGCATGCTCATGCTCCCGAGGTGCCCCTCCAGTCCACTCCTACCCCCGTCAGACAAATCCTACGTGCCTTATGAGGCAGCCCGCTCTGAAAGGGCAAAGTTCTTGCCTAGAGAGACTGTAAATTATGTTTTATTTTTGAATGGCAGTTAAAGAATAGTGTAAAGGGCACATGCTTGAGAGTGAGACAACTACTCACTAGCTGCATAACCTTGGCAATGTACTTAGAAAAATTCAAAACCCATTTTTTTTTAAATTAGAAAACAAGGATGGCAGTGCTTAAAGGGTGGAATTGTTATAAAGATTAAATCAGATAATATTTTGAGTACAATGGCTGGCCACTTAATTTTTTCTTGTCATTGATATCATTATTACTTATTATTATTGTAATAAATATTATAAATACATAGGCCAGAGTCTGGGCTCTGCCACTTCCTAGCTCAGCCATTGTGGGCAAGTCCTATAACCTCTCTGAGTCTGTTACTGCCTCTACAAAATGGACAATAGAACACTTAGCACACAAAACTCTTGCTCATTCTTGTCAATAATTTTGTATCAAGGTGGACTAGCATCATCTGTGGCCTATGGTAGCTCTCAATAAATAATTTCCATAAATATATCACTGTTATAGATGTGCCACCATCAGTCTCATTCAATGACGTGCTTATTGTTTCTTTTCTGCAAGAAATCACACTGTGCATAACTTTTGCAGGAAGTTAAGACTGATGCTCAAGCACTCACTTCCCAAATAAGGGCTGTGTTGGCACCACGCCTGGATATCCAGCCTGCCCTGGTGGTCAGTGCAAGATCATTTTGGAGCATCTGTCTCTTTAATTTTGAAATGGAGCCAGTGCGGTTTTTCTCTCCCAAGATTCTGGGACCAGTAGGAAGGCCCCTGGAGACTCCTTAATCTCTTAAAGACACTAAAGTGAATCCTTGTATAGATGTTCAGCTGAAAGCTCAGGTTGGGATAAAGTCCATTTAAACCTTTAAGCTCTCTGTGTGGAACCGGACACAGCTCTTAAACATTTTATGGACCCCTAGGCAGCCACTTAAAGTAACTATGGATCCCTGAGAGCCAGACACAGAGTGAGTTGTGAAAACAGCACGATAGAGTCTGTCCATTCATTTAGCTCTAAATCTGCCACAGCCTCCTGCCATCTCCTGCGATGTTTCCTAGAATTTCTACTTGACTTTTCATGAGGTTACACCTAGTCTCCCCAAATGGAGTGTCAGACCCCAGAAGTGAGATCCTGGCTTCAATGTCACAATAGTCATTGGCAGATATAAGAGGATAGAGTTTAACAAAGAATTATCCTATCTACTTTCCACCTTTATTTTCCCTACCATTTCATCAATTAAATATATTATTATTATAGTGTCTTCTGCTTATAAATGAGGAAACTCAAGTTCAGAAAATGAACTAATTTTTTTTTTCAGAAAACACTATTTGAGAAAGTGACAGGTACAAGTTTTGACCCAGACTTATCTGATTTCAAAACCAATGCTTAAGACACATGGTGAGTCAACACCCCTTGGGCTGTGTCAGGAAGAAGAGTTTGTTTTTGGTAATGTTGAGGTAATTTGGCCATAGTTTATTATGGTCATCAGATAACTGGGATGGATTTCTATTTTTTGGACTCAAATCTACAGTATCCTATATTAAGGTGATTTAACCTTGAGGATGAACCAAAGAGGTAGGGGCCCAGTGGCCTTTCAAGGCTTCCCTTTTGCTGGATTTCTTTTTATAATCTCTACAATCACTACCATTTTGCTACCAATAGACTTTTCCTTAGAGGATATGAGACCTAAGTAAATGCAATAGTAAGCCTGTATTTAGCCATCTTATATCTTTATGTAAAGTCACAGAAAAATAATTATTAATAAAGATCAATTATTATAAAAAAAAGTATCTAAAAGAAATAGTTGAGATGGAGAAAGGCCAGTTCTCTTTTACTGGTAGTGGCAGTCAGCTGAGTGCCTATATGAGCCGTGTGTCTGCGTGCGTGGTGTGTGTACTGCTACAATGGAGGGATTTCTTCCATCTGACCCCCACTACCTGTCTCTCATAAGCTCTCAGCAGCCTTAGTTGTAGCAGGATAGGAAGCCTCAGGTTTACCCATTAAATTATTCCTTCTGCAAATATATGGTGAATACCTTCTGCGAATAAGTCACATATAGACGCTCACCAGGGACTAGGAATACAGAGGTGAAGAAGCTGGAGTCTCTGTCTTTAACAAGTTTCTGGTTAATTAGAGTGGTTACCAGTTTGCACAGGGCTGACTAATTATGAGAAGAGAAAAAGAAAATATTACAGACTGGGAGACTGAAGGACAGAGAAAGAGAAAGCTCTACCATGGTCACGTGGCTAACAAATCTGGGCCCAGAACATGTACCCCAGTCACTCCCCCACAACCCAATGTCATTTCCATCCCACTGTGTTGTCTCCCAGACATCCAGCTAAGATATGTTGGAAGAAAGTGTGGGCTTGAATGAAGAGAGGCGAGGTGGCGGGAACGAGAGAAAAGACGAGGGAAGTGAGGTCATGTAAGCTTTTGAAACTGAGCTTTTTGGCCCGGAAACCCAACGCAACAGGAAGCAACTGGACACATGTCAAGAAAGTCTTTACTTTTCTGGTTTTAGAGGCAGAGGATGGAGCCCTGCTTTGTCTTCCATATATATGTTTCCCAACGTTATGAAGCTTTCAGATGTGAGGACGTACTTTTATTCATTATAATAGACTTCAATTTTATGCTCCCCACTCCAGAAAGACAATTGGAGGAACTGGATAATAAACCTTTTGAGAGCTACCAAAATGTAAACATTGAGAGACGGAGGAAACTGGTGGAGGTGAGGGGAGATAATCTTCCTAACCGCCTCTGTACCGGGCACGCATACATTTCCTGGATGAATCATTTGGCCGCTCAAAGAACAGAGATTTGGAAGGATGTCTGCAGTCCAGTGCTGTGCCAGTTCTGTGACCACCTCTTTTCATCTTGCAAGGGAAAAATGCCCGAACACTTCATTGAGGGTGCAATGTTATTGTTAAAAGAGGAACTGACAAACCATTGAGTGAAGAGCTCTGAAGAATTGGCTCAGCTCCCATAGAGTTCAAGCAAGCATCTCAAAGAGGTGGCTGAATAAATTACTCAACATCTGTATCCTTACTAGAAGCAGCTCAGTGATTGTGGCAGATAATTTGGTACCACTGTGTTTTATTCTTGAATTAATGGATGTCTTAATCTTTTCTCTGTAACTAGGCAATGGTGTCACAGGACTCAAAGGGGCCTTAGAGATCAACTGTTTGGTATCTTCGTTTAATACAAGAGAAAACTGAGACAGTATATACAAAGGGACTGTCATAGCCACGGACCTTCAACAAGTTAGTGACAGTTAGAACTAGAATAAAGAGCTCCTCACTTGTACTCTCCCCCAAATTACAGGGATTAACATCCTCAATGTTCTTTTATATGTTCTTCACTTTTCCATAGGACTTATAGTGTAAAACACGTTAATAAACATGCTACTTAATATTTAAAATGATAGAAGAATCAATGTTCAAGTATTTTGAGATTGTAGAAAAGCTCTAGAGATCATCTAGTTCAACTCTGTTAATTTCCACATGCCTGAATAGGGGTTCAGGAAGTAAAAATGAGTTGTACAAAGCCAGACAGTCAGTTAAGGGCAGGACTCTGCCTTATAGCTAGAATGTATTCTTCTTGATTTTAAAGCAAATGTTGGTTAATTGATGGGCAATGGTTTTTTCATCACAATCCAAATGCTGGTCTGTGATGTGTTTATCATTCCATAATTGCTTAATGGAGAGAATGAGAAGTTTTGAATCAAAAGATTTTAATTTACCTCTTAAATGAAAGCATCTCTTTATAAGACTCTCTGAATATATCAGACAAAAATTTCCATTAATCAGTCTCATTCTTCAGCATCCAGAAACTAATGGCATCCAGAGGTTGGTCACATGTAGTAGAAAGATCACAGAAGAAGAAATCGGTTATTAGGTGCTAACGGATTAAATGTTGGCTGCTTAGTTTGGGATATACTGGTGGAGATATACAAAAGGAAAAACAGTATGATCTATACAACAATTCTGCAGCAATCACCAATGTAACATATAAATAATGTTATGAACCCTCATCTTTCATTATCAAGAACGAGATGAATCTCATGACCTGGACCAAATTTTGATTTTAAAAGAAGGAAGCAGAAATCTACTAAAGAGGAAAAAGAGAGAGAGGAGAAGAGGTGGTTGTGGCAGAGATGGATGGAGACGATTTGGGAAGATTGGTTGCAGGGGCGTCTTTGTCAGTTCGAATTGCTATAACAAAATACCATAAACTGGGTGACCTGAACAAAAAATATTTCTCATGGTTCTAGAGCATGGCAAGTCATCTTATTGCTGTGTCTTCACATGGTGGTGAGAGGGGCTGGAGGTGGAGCCTCTGGCTGCTTCTCCTCCTAATAAGGACGCTAATCCCATCATAGGATCCCATCCTCCCACCTCTTCTAAATCTAACTATCTCTCAAAGGCTCCACCTCCTCATACCATCATATTAAAAGTTAGAGTTTCATCATAGGGGTCTTGGAGGGATACAAATATGCAGTCCATAACAGGAGGAATGGAGAAATACACAAAAGAATCCTCATGCGACACTGAGTGATCAGCTGGTTTCATCAAAGGCCATACAGTTATGATGGTGCCTGTCCACACGGCTGTGGCTCCTTCTTGAGGATGTCATGTCACCTGGGCTTAAGAGAGGAGAGGTAGCGCAAGGACCTTAAGGAGTCACTGGAAATGTACCAAGGGACCTCATTCAAATACGGCGGAAGGGAAACTAAGGGGATGATCATTCTTTTTCTGGAGTGACAGGAAAGTTTCAGAAGCCAAAGGGCAGGCTTGGAGGAAATACAGCAGAAAGAAATCTCAGAGGGTGGAGGCATGGGCAGAGACCGAAAGTCCGACTGTTAAGATTTCAGATGTGGGGAGCTCGTTTCAGAATGAGGCATTTGAAGGAGTCTTTCCTGCTGGTACCAGATGGAAGGGTCATGATCCACATGGAAGCTGAGGAAGCAGCTGTGCTTTATTCTGTCTGTATCCGGGCAGAGAGCAGCCGTTACCAGAGCACAGCTCCTGTGTGGGGAGTCCATGTATACCTTATTTATTCTGGATATAACCTAGCCCTATTTGCTGAAACTATTGATGTCCTAACCCGCAATTTTCCATAGCATACCATGAAGGGAGTATTATAAAGAAATTTTTAAAATACCTATTATGAATGGATTATGACCAGTGCTAATGTTCCTCAATCTCACTGACCAGGCACAGCCTTAGTGGTGTTAGACTAGGGCAGAGTGTTGAAAAGGAGGCAGATAAAACTTATTTCGAGCCCCATTTATTATCTGGAGCCTCAGAGTCTTTTCTCCTTTGCAAATTTGCTTTCCTCTCAAAAAGTTTCTACCCTTGAGACGTGCTTGAAATGAAAGCCAGTTCCTGCTCACTTGCAGAATTGCCATGCCGGCAGGCAGAGCCCCTGGGAGAGGCCGCCTCATCCATCAGACCCACCAGCTTCGGAAAGAGGGAGGCCTCTGAGTAGTCAAGATGATGGATCCCAACAGCTGGCAGTGTCCAGGTTACCAAGCAGATGCCAGTGTGGGAACCGCTGGCATCCAGCAATGCAGGGGGTCTTAGGCAGAGCAGCCCTACCTGACCCTGCAGTGGTCACACAGAGATAGGGGGCAGATTGTTCTCCGCTTACATAGGCAGATCACTACCACTGAATGCAAGCAGAACAAAAGCGAGGAAGACAGAACCAGTGTGAGAAGCCAGGTTTTTAAAGAAGCAAATTTCTGCTTTAATAGCAGAGAAACTATAAATAGTATCAGAACGGTCTTCAGGCCAGACTTCTGCCCTTTCCCGTGCCTATGACCCAGGCCAACACTGATTCAATTGAACAAATTTATCGAATACATACTATGTTGCAGGCACGGGGCTTGCTGCTGGCGGTAAGCCCTGAACAAGACAGACACGGTCTTTGTTATCGGGGAGCACAGCATCCAGAGTTGGAATATGCAAATAAAAATTTACAACGTAATGTAATGAATATTTTGGGACCCCTGAACCGGGCAGTCAAAGAGATACAACTGAGCAATTATAAACTGCCTGCCCCTGTGAGTATTTGCCTGAATGGCGGCGTGTATTAGTTTCCTAGAGCTGCTGTAACAATGGACCCAAGCTGGACGGCTTAAAACAACAGAAATGTATTCTCATGTTCTGGAGGCCGGAAGTCTGGGATTGAGGTTTTGGCAGGACCACGTTTTCTCTGAGGTTCTGGGAAAAAACTTTCCTTTCTGGCATCTTCCAACTTCTAAAGGACCCCAGAGTTCCTTGGCTGGTGGTTGCATAACTCTGATCTCTGCCAGCATCATCACAAGGCCTTATCTGTTTGTCTCTTTGTGTATATTTTCACCTCTTAACTGAGTTTGACCTCACCTTAACCCAACATGACCTCACCTTAACCCAGTATGACCTCACATTAACCCAACATGACCTCTCTGTGACCTGGCATGACCTCACTTTAACCCAATATGACCTCACCTTAACCCAGCATGATCTTACCTTGACCCAGCATGATCTCACCTTGACCCAGCATGACCTCACCTTGACCCAGCATGACCTCACCTTGACCCAGCATGACCTCACTTTAACCCAGCATGACCTCATCTTAACCCAGCGTGACCTAACCTTAATCCATTATGATGACCTCACCATAACATAATTCCATCTGCAAAGACCCCATTGTCAAATAAGGCCCCATCCTGAGGTTCCAAGGATTAGGACCATATCTTTTGAGGGGACACAGGTTAACCCATCATACAGCCTAAGACTATTTGCCATTTGTGTGTGGCTTTCGACCATTTACCATTGTCTTTTCCCAGCCCTGGGGAGCCCTTCAGGCATTTTATCTGGCTTGATTCTCGACCTTCTTGAAATAACTAGAACTTGGCTCTCGGTTACCTCTGCGCTTTGTGATTTTGGGAGCTTTGAATGGAAGACTTCTTTTGCTTTCAACTGTGTTTAAGTGGCTCACGGGATGCTGATTTCTGGAAAGGTCCACCTGAGACCCTGAGTGGAGACCAGACTGCAAGGCTTGTTGAACAAAACAAGTGAGTTTAACAAACAACATGATGGAAGGTGGTCTCTGAGGAGGGTGCCTTTTGGATGGTCTCTGTCTCCGGTCCCGTTGAAGATACCCCAGATTTTACCTGAAGATCCAGAACACATATGCCTTGTGAATTAGTTCAAAATCCGCATCATTTGGAGAGTGGACTCGCTCCTTTTGGTGAAGATGAGATCTACTAACTATAACAACAAACTTCCCAACTGTTGCTAAGGCAGCACAGGGAAGAAAACAGCATGTTTGCCTGTTGTGGGAGCCTGTGGCCAGTCAGAACACTGTCAGCTAAACCCTCTAAACCCCACAGCTCTAAACCCCACAGCTCGGGGACACCCACAGTATTCTTCAAGACTTTAGCAAATGCCCAAGAACTAACAGTTTTATTTTCAGCTCCTTGGTCTCATGTAAACCTAAAAGCAAATCTAAGCCTTATTATCACTTTATAAAAGAAACCCATTTATACCCAGCATTGGACTAGAATTCATTATTTCATTGTAAGGGGTGACATCATCATGGAGCTCATAGAATCCTAGGATTCTCCTCTCTCTCTCTCTCTCTCTTTCTTTCTCGCTCTCTCTCTCTCTCTCTCTCTCTCTCTCTCTTTCTCCTTCTCCTCCTTCTTCTCCTTCTCTCTCTTCCTCTACTTCTCTTTCTCTCTCCCTCCCTCCATCTCTCCCCCTCCCCACCTTCCATTCTTCTTGCCTCCTAAAAAGCAGAAAGGTTTTCTGCATCTGAAGCCATAACATCAGTTTTAACTACATCCGTTAGGAACTCACCCATGTCAAGGGGGTTATTTTTCTATATATTTTCACTATAACAACTGGTCTTCCCCTAAAGGAAATTTCTTACCAGATGCTAAAGGAATAAACACTTTCTCCCTCTCAATATCCTGAGACCGAAAGCCATTATGATTTAAGAGTTTAATTTGCAGGCTTCAAATATTTTCCTTTACACCCTATTGTCATCTTCAGTGCAACAAGTTGTTACTTCCTGTTAAAAAGAAATGGGATTTTAAAGACCTCTTTGGCATTTATTAGTATTTTGGTAATTTAGGAGTTAAATGTTTAGAAAACATGATTTCACCAGTCTCCCCTCTTTAAACAGCTTTGGAATATGAATGAAAAGCAAAGAAGTATTTGACCTAAGTATTTTTTAGCTGATCTTGGAAAACCGGCATCCCTCGGAGTAACATTAACAGAAACAAACAGTTCTCATAGTCCCTTCGCATTCTAGTCTTCATTTCAATAGCAGAACATAGAGCAGTAACCTCTGTTTAGGTATTCCAAGCGTCTTGTAATGAGAAGGTTCTGTTGCTGGAAGGAGGGTTCATATGTTTCTCTCTAAGGAGGAGAGGGAGGGGACCTGTTAAGACGGAGTGATGACTTAGCTCCACCCACAGAGATTCTGCTTTGATTAGTTTGGTGTTGGACGCAGGAATGTGGGTTATATTAAAACTCTCCAAGTGAGTCTCATGGCCAGCCAAGGTTGAGAAACACTGGTATAGAAGAGTGCTTCTCAAACTTTAACGTGTGTGTGTGTGTGTATGTGTGTGTGTGTGTGTGTGTGTGTGTGAGAGAGAGAGAGAGAGAGAGAGACAGACAGACACAGACACAGACACAGACACAGAGAGAGAAAATTACTTACCTGGGGAGTTTGTTAAAATGCAGATTCTGACTCAAAGGGCTGGGCGAAGCCTTGACGTTCTGTTTCTAACCAGCTCCCAGACGGCACCCATGCCTGGGGTGCTGATGGCCACACTGACATTAACGAGAATGGGAGAGAACTGACATTATCTGTAAAACCGGACAAGCCTGAGTCTGATAATCAGTTTGATGATTGGTTTTGTTCATATTACTAAAAGGCACTGAACTTTAACCATGTCTTCTACACAGTGGAAATGAAACTCCTTACATTTCCAGGAGTGAATGAAGAGAACGTGGTCTGAAAGGCAGATGACAAAGGGCCTGGCACTCAGGAGCTAAATAAATGCTACTTCCATTTTATTTTCCTCTCCTCCACCTTCCCAAGGGCCTCCAACCTCTGAAAAGCAAAGGGAAAGAAAGGGCTGTTGTCTAAAGAGTGGTTGCTATGGGAACATTATTCTTCAGAGAAAAGGGACTAAGGGTGTTAGCAACCACAATGGCTTAGTGGCCATCAACCCAATGTGTCTGAAAAAAAAAATGCTTTGAGGTCACAATTTTAAGGAGACATCTTTGCATTTTTGAAATATAAAATCTACTTAGAGCTAGCCTCCTTATCTTTGATTATACTGGTCCTTGCATCTAGAATGTCCTCTTCATCTTCTTTACAAATGAGGACCACAAAATCTGTAGCTCCAAATCAAAGTTATTCTTTTCAGGTAGCGAGAGGTTGCTAAGCAGGTATTTCAAGAGGTGTTGAGCGTATGGGTTATAATAGTGGGCCTGGTCAGAGGGATGCCCAAATCAAACTGCAAAGATGCCTGAGGCCAGAGTTTTAATACCAGCTTGCATTTGGACCCTTGTCACAGACAAGGAGAAGGCCTGAAGGATTCAGTAGCTCTAGAGAAATGTAGTATATTTGAAATATTAATCTGCTTAATTTGATTAGGGCTGGATCAGAAGAATAAAACAGGAAAAGGAACTATCACTTATTTGGTAGTATTTACTGATAGCTGATGGTGTGTGGGACACCATGCTTGATGGAGATGCGTAGTAAACAAGACACGTGCCTTTCTCACCCTTGTGAAACTTCCATCCTATCACTGAGACAGAGAACAACCAGTGATTAAAATGATGATATGTGTCTGAAGGAAAAAATTCAAAGTGCAATGAGAACAAATAACAGAGAACCTAACCTGTTAGTTGCAGTCAAGAAGTCTGTTCTCGAAAATGGCTATCAAGTGACTTAGCTGAGAATTTAGTGTTACATGAGCATCCTGAAGACGGAGTAGGGGTGGGGTACAAGTGAGAGGTGCGTTCTTTACATCCTGACCCTACCACTTACTGAGATACTGTAGGCAGGTTTATAAAATGAGGATAATTATACACACTTTCAGCGCTTGCTATGATATACACAAGATCATGCAATGCCGGCAGCATAGTGCTTGTCACACAGTGAAGATCAAAAGTGGTAGCTATCTAGTCCTGCTTACTGTTTTCAGTCCCATTTACTGAGCGCCTACTACGCCTCTGTTGCAGAAACTGCTCCCTGAGTGTGTATCTGGTCCCCCATCTTCCGGCCCCTTGCAGAGGACTTGTTCTAGTTGTAAACAGAGTGACTTATGTCACATCTGGGTGGGTTTGTCACTATGCCTGCCTTTGTTCTTTGCAGTGAACCTGTGGCCACATGTTGCGATGCTGGAGAATTCACCTGGTCCTTGCTTTCATTGTGTGGAGCACAGTATCACTTCCTCCCCAGACTTCATTGCACATGTTGCTTGAACAATAGGTAAACCTGGTTTCAATGAGGAAATCATCCTAAAGGGGTAGAGGACTCCTTACCTCAGCAGAACCCAATGATCCTTGCTAAAATGAGTGCCCAGCATCCAGAATTTTACATACGCCCTTATTTAAAGTAATATAAATTAGATGCCTACTGCATTTATACAAAGGTAAGAAAATAAATGATTTAAGAAAGCAGAATTTTAAGCCCATTTTAAGGTGCTAAGGGCACGATCTGAGAAAACAGCCCTTTGCATGCGCTTGCTGTTTATGTAATGAGCTCAGATCAGATACGTCAAGCGTTGAAAGAAGGGAAATGTCTCGTGTCTTTTAGGGAAAACTGCTTTGCCTTTTGTGATACTTTTGGTCTTTGCTAAGGTGATTTTCAGTCTTTTGTGGAACTGACTTGCAGCCTCTCCCACACTCTGACTGCCCAACCCTGCCCTCACCCCCCTCCCCAGCATTTACCCACAGACACAGTGGGTCTGATTCCTTCCTTAGGGTTAAATTGGATGTGGCTGAGTCAGGTCCCCATGTGGAGTGCTCTGGCCCTCCATCTCCAGCCTTCTCTCCGGAGGAAGCTGTCTGCTTCTTCTGCTCTCTTTGTCTCCTTAACTTGCCATGGCTGCACCTCAGGACTGCAGGGCAGTGCGTGATGTGGGCTTGTTGCTATGACACTCAACAGGGGAGAGAGTGCAGGTGCTTTCCTGGGGAAGATATGGCCACACATTTATAGTGCCAGAGTCTGTGTCTCTTTCCTCTGGCTCCATCTTCAACCCTTGCCTTCCTCCCTTTCCCCTGTCTGCCTCTCACCTGCTCCTTCTTTCCCATTAGTACGTTCATGCTGTGTGTGGTGGATACAGACGTGTTCTTGTCAGGTGTGAGAATTTTCTTTTCTTGATGCAAAACTCTGCAAGCTAGATTTCTATCAAACTCCTTTCTATGCCTCCTGAGCATTAGGAAACCAACTTCAACATAAACTTATGCCCAAATGACGATGTTTTGATGAGATCAGAAAAAGGCCTACAAACTCTGACAGTATTTGTAGGCCTTTTTCTTCCTATGTAAATACTAAGCATATACTAAGTTATCTTCTCCAACAAAAAGATATATGCCAATAAAAAATGGAAAAAAATTCCACTATCTCTTGACTTAGATATAAGTGATTTAACTTTTTCTATTGGCATACTGATTATATATATATATATATATATATATATATATATATATATATATATATATATATATATTTATTTAAAAATATATTTTTTGAAATAATATCTTGCAGTAGTTCATGAAAGAAAATAGAGCTGGGTGATAGAGAACTAGTTGAGCACTGATTTTGGCTCAGCCATCAGTGAAATGTGGTCACTTGTTTGTCCATTTGTTCTTTCATTCAACAGTTACTGATAGAACGTGTAGTATCTGTTAGATACAGATCTAAGCTCCAGTGGTCTGGCAGTAAACAGAAAACCTCCCCATTTTAAGGAGCTGTCATTCCCCCAGCAGAAATAGACTATAAACCAGTGATTCTCAGACCTGGTAAGAATCTAGCATATCTGCAGGCGATGGTTAAGAAACAGGTTGCTGGAACCACTGCCCCACCCCATCAGAATGAGATTTAGATTTTTTGGTCTGGAAGGGGGCCTGAGAATTTGTATTTCTAACAAGTTTTTCACCATACTTTGTGAAGAATCCATGTAAACAAATAAAAGAGTAAATTCTTAACGTAATGCCAGCCGGTGATACGTGTTAGGAGGGAAAATAGCATAAGGAAAGAGAACAGAATGATGCAAGGCCTAGCACGTGGCAGAGGCCACTGAGGTGAGAGAGTAAAGTTTGGGGTGTCTCGGCAGAACACTGCAAGACGGGCGGTGGCGCGTGCGGAAGCCTTGGCAGGCGGCTCCCTGTTTGTGCAGCTGTCACCCCACCTCCGTACTCTTAGGGTGCCAGACGCCTCTTGCGATCACTGCATGTAACCTGATGGTTGGATATCTCTTGTGTTTTAGTATTTTGCATCAGGAATAGACCTATTTCGTACTTGAATCCAGAATCCCACCACTGAGTAGTTGATAAATGAACCAGGCCCTATTTGAAGCACTTTACAAGAATTCACTTATTTAATCCTTATAAAAGCCACACAAGGTATGACCTGTTATCATTCCCACTTTATGGATGAAGGAACTACGCAAAAGAAACATTAAACAATTGGCTCAAGATTATAGAAATAGAAAGTACCAGACCCAGGATCTGAGACTATGAAGATTGGATGGATGTATGGATAGATGGATGGATGATGGATGGGTGGGTGGGTAGGTGGATGGAAGGATGGATGGATAGGTAGATAGATGAATGGAACTGAGCCAAGAAGAGTTATCAACTGGCTTTTATATTTTAAGAGAGGGTTTATAAATCAATTAGAGCTGAGGAGTAGACGTTTGCCCAGTAGAGGAGGAAGAATGCCGTTGGTGGAGGGGTACAGGTGAGAGATGCAAAGGAGCCAGGTCTAGAAGGACTATGAGCAGGTATGTGGTAAAGAAGCTTGCCTGGGCAGATGCAGGCTGCCTCCATGTGAAAGCAGGACATGCCATTGGAAGCTGGGGAACAGGAGAAACCACATTTGGCTAACCCATTCCTCTCAAGGGACCCTGAAAAGTGTGTTTTGATCTAATTAATACGATCAGGAAGGTGGGCCAGGAGGAATGTGATTATTTAATTGTTTTGTTCAAAGAGTATGAAGCAGGCTATTAGTCTGGGGTCATGACTCCAAGGTTCATTGCAGGTTTTTACCTGGGAGGGTTTTGGAACAAGAGTGGCTGATTGATTCTTTCCCTGCTGTGACTCTCATTAATTTACAAAGATTCATTGTGTTGGTGCTAATTTGCAGGGTCTGGAATGAAATGTAAAACAGATTCAGACTGATAAGAATTGTTTTGTGCCTGCTATTCTATCTTGTTCCTTTTCCTACATTTTCCCTTCTAAAGATTTTCAGGTATGTGAATTTCCAGCCTGATTATAATGAACTCTTTTTCCATGTGACAAATCTTGTCTCTAGTAATTAAGCAGTGAGCAGGAAGTTAGATATTTGGTATTTCTTTTCTAAGCCAGCAAAACTTGGCTCTCCTATTACTCTATGATCTAAAAAACAGTCATCTCGTCTTTGTTGCTCAGATTTCCCTTCTGCAAAATCTGGAAATGAAATGTAAATTCACACACCTTATCCCATTCTTTCCAGGCCCATCTGTAAACAGCTCTTGACAAGGGTGGAGCTTGATGCTTCAAACCCTTGATTGGGCCTCAACTTTCTCTCTGTTCTCATATTCTGCCACTGACGAGTAAATATTTTCTGTTCTGTTCAAATGATGATCTGTGTTTTCTCTATTCTTTCTCTGGGAAGACTTCCCCTACCTTTGTATATTTGCCAAGCTGTTTTTCTTTCTTTAACTTGTCAACACTCTTGTGAAGCTTTTCTGGCTGCCATAGGTAAATTACTGAACACTTTATGTGTATTTGTAATTCCTTCATGAACACTTGCCATGTTTTGCTGTAATTATTTGTCTAAACGCATATTTTATTGCAATTATTTGTGTGTGTGTGTGTGTGTGTGTGTGTGTGTGCGTGTGTATGTGTACGTGTGTGTGTGTGCATGCGTGTGCCCTTCACTTCTTGAGGGCACGGGATAGATTATACATTCAGCAGCTCTGTATGCCAAATTGCCAACAAACTGACTGGCAGTAACAGGAACATTCGATTGATTGAATGAATAAATGAAAGAATAGCCAGCCTTCCTGGCCTGTAGAATTACTAGGATCCAATTGCACGTTAAATTCTAAAACCTCTTTGAAGATTCCAAACCATAAAAAAGTATAAGGATCGTCTCCTTATGGAAATGCTCTAAAAATGTTTTCTAACTCCATTTTTATCACAAAGTTTGACATTTTTTCTTTTTTGGTCAGAAGCAGTCATTTACTTATTCATTCACATGTTCATGTGATCAACAAATATGTCTGCCAAGCCTGGTACTAAGCAGTGGAGATAGATAAAAAAAAATAAGAAAGACAGTGGTCCCAGGCATCGTGGATCCCAGGGCCACAGTGGATGGGACTTGAGTAAGTCGGGCAGCGTTGGGGCTAAGCATTATTACTTCATGTCCTGTGCAGCGCCCCAGGTCAAGTCCTGATCACCTGGGACCTTTGTTCAGTATGATGCTTTGATTCTTGATTGGCTGGATCTTGTACCCAAAGATGTTCTTTCCTTGCATAGAAGTGGTGGATTCATGCAGCTCTTTAACAATGCTACCCCTCCCGTTCCCAGGGCTAACAGCAGCCTTTTTTCTGGCTTGGCCGACCGATTCCAGCTGCCATGAGCTACAAAGAGAAGTGCAGAATGAACCAGTTCTTCCGAGGATTTAGCCTGAGACCTTGCTAGTCTATGATCATCGACTGCATTTAAGCCCACTAGAGTATCAAACTAGAATCAAGGTATTTGATGTAACATAGCTGAACTTCCTTTGAAAAATAGTTATAATACAGTGAGAGAGGCAGCCTGAAAGCATTTCTCTTTCAGCATTTCATTTCCAATCTAGTTTCTTACCGAAAAGGGATGCTTTGCTTCTGTGAACACTAGTAACTGCTATGAATTTCTCAAAATTGTCCAATTCAACAACTTGCTAGGCTTAACTACTCTTGGCGGCCGTGGGCTTATGACGAACTGGTTTCTGATGATCATTTTCAGAAAAAGTGGCCTGTCTTTCATTGCTTCGGTCTGGTCCCCTGCTCTCCCATCATCTCTGTAGGAAGGTTAGCTGAAAAGAAGGTGGGAGAGACAAGGGGTCAAATCTGTTGCTTTTTATAGAGGTGGAGTGAAAATAATTTCCTGTGAAAGCTGAGGACATTCTTTCATTAGTTTTGCTTCCTGCTCTGGGTCTTATATGCTGGGTGATTTTTTTTTTTTTCCGTTTTGAAACTCACATGGGCCAACTTCCTGTGCCTAAGGCTGTTGAGATATAGAGTTTTATGAGTTCGGCCCACCTACACAGCGGTGAGCCTGGGGATAGTGATGAATGAACAGAGAACTGCCTACGCCATCCCCGAAGATTGTGGACATGAGTTCAAAGGAGAAGCCTCAAAGAGGTGTTTTGGAAAGCAGCCAACCATAGAATTTTAGGGTTCAAGAAGACTCAGTGGGGAGAAGTGAGGATATGTTCCAACTTCCTGTCCCTTAGATTTCAATGCTGATCTTCCAAAAATTGCTCCTTTGTACATTAGTCAGTATATATTTGCTGAGAACCAGCTGTGTGCTTCACACTGCTCTTAGTGTTGCTTGCCAGAAACATAACTTAAATAGACTTAAATAGAAATGTATTAGCTTGTATAACTAAAGAGTAAAGGTTGTTTAGCTTCAGGCAAGGCTGGATCCAGGTGTTCAATATTTTTAGGAATCCATCTCTTTCTCTATATCTCATTATTGAGTTTTTGTGTTAGCTTTAGTCTCATTCAGACTTTTCCTACTCAGGAACCATATGGCCACAGAAAACTGCAGGCTTACATTCTCTTTCCAGAAAAAGGCCTAAAACTACTTCTCATGGACACAGAATGGATCTTATATTCTGTCCTGAACTATTCACCATGATTTAGTTCGACCAGGCCCAACTCCTATGCCCATCCCTATAGGAGTGGGGGGATTATGTCAGCTCTACCTTAACCACTTGGCCTGAGGATAGGAGGGAAAAAAATAGCTGAGTTCTAATATCAGAAGAAAAAGAGAATAATACTGGTTAAGAAACCAAACAGACAAAAATATCCATTTTAATAAATGAATAGGATAAATGATTATTAATTTGCCCAAACTCATAGAGGTATTAAGACTTTGTTAAATGACCCTCAAATACAGGTTTTGTTAATGCTGAGAAGGTTTTCTCTCTGTTGTTCCAATGATCATATTTTTCCTTCACTCAGGCATTCCACTGAATAAAACAGATTGTGTTTCCTAATGTGGGTGGGCCTCATCTAAGCAGGTGAAGGCTTGACTAGAACCAAAAGGCTAACCCTCCCTGGAGTAACAGAGAATACTTTCCTGCTTGATTGTCTGTAGACTGAGACATTTGCCCTCAGACTCTAACTGAAACATTGGCACTTCCTGAGTGTTAAGTTTGTCAGCCCTCAGAGAGGAACTCCACCATCAGATTCCCCAATTCTCAGGCCTTTGGACTGAGATTTGAACAAAGCTGTTAGCTCTCCTAGGTCTCTAGTTTTCTGACTCACCCTGCAGATCTTGGGACTCGCCTGCATTCATAATCATATGAGTCAATTCATTATAATAAAGTTCTTTAAATACAAATACATGCATGTAAATTGTGTGTGTGTGTGTGTGTCTCCTATGGGTTCTGTCTCTCTGGAGAACCCTGACTAACTCACTGTGAAATCCCAGGCTGGACTATTACCATTACATTTAACACCCTGGGCCAATTCATCCGCCCACTACACACAGGAGTGATGGAGATATAAAAGTGATTTGATTAGCTATCATAGCTAGAGGTGACTTCCTTGCAGCTTAGGAAGGCTTGAGGGAAAATGGCAGCATGAGGATGAGGATGGCCTGGAGGCGATGAGGTGATGAGAATAAAAGATGGCAGCAGGCACAACCATGTCTATGCTTATCGGGAGACCTAACCCATTCTAGTGAAGAATTTACCTACAAACCTTTCTTCTTCTTTGAGGGAGGACTACAAATCTTGTAGAATGCAAAGCTCTGAATAGTTTTATTTGATGTAAATCATTGCTTGTTATACCATTTTTGTTTATTTTTTTTAATAATGAGAGAGCGGGATCAACTCTCATTTTAGACTGCACTGGACATGTTTTTCTCCAAAAGAAAAATTTCAGATGGACTAGGTGAGCAGGTAAAACAGGGAGGATAGCTATGAACTGCCCCTTGAATTCTTAGGTGTGATGTCCTTCACATAATGAGGTCAGCTCTTTCTATTTAATATACTTCTGGAAATATCTAAGTAGTGATAAATTCTGTTTCATTTTTCATGTCACAAATATTTGGCCAGAAAAGTGGGGTGGGAGGGGATTTAATCACAGAGCAACTAAAGGTGAATTCATAAATAAAGACGTTTTAAAAGGTGAGTCATTTCTATCCCACACAAATAGTAAATTACTGAATTATTTATATTTGAGCTGATTGTGTCTGAATTCTTACTCTCTTTTCTTGGTAAGGAGAAAAACATGTCTTAAATACCTGTCTTGCTTAAAAAGTCAGTTGATTCCTCTGGGAATATGTGACATGTGGTGTTACTGTGTTTCAAAAGACAGACTCAAATTATGTGTCAGTTGATTCTCCCTACTTAACCTTCTGATGATCATTAGGCTTGCTGTGTAAACAGGGTTGTACTTCTCATATGAGATTACTGGGGGAAAAAAAGGATCAGAAATTTAGACTGCAACTCAGAGATGATAAACCTGAGGGGGAGGGAGCAGGGAAACCATTGAAAACTTTTCAACTCCATGACTGTAATTACTGGTCTAAATTCTACTTTTAAATTCATAGACTCAGCAGCTTTTGTTGATTTTGGAGGGGGAAGGGAGCACAAATGTTTAAACCACTAAAGCAACTTGCATTCTCCTCATTCCAGACTACCTCAAGTTAGTGAAAAAGACAGAATAAGGAAACCAAAAGCATGTGGAAAGCTGGAGAAAGGCAGCAAGGTGAGAGACTTTCGAAGTGAGCAGACTGCTTAATGGTGGTTGGAATTATAGACAGAATAGCTAAAGGCGTGAAACCTGGTTTCTTAGAGAAGAGACGCTGAAACTAAGTGACAAAGATGGGAGTTTTTAGCTGAATTTTAGTAGACTAGCTCTGTGGCATGGGCCTCAGTTTCCTTATAAACTTACAATATATATATATATATATATATATATATATATATATATATATATATATATATATATATATATATATATATATATAAAGGGAAGTCTTTCCATGCCTGCCATGCCCACTTCACTGAGTGTCAAATAAAATCATAAATATGAATGTGTCTTGTAAACTTTAACTTGTGGCGTATCATTAATGTCGAACATTTAAAGAAAGGAATTGGAGTGGGTACCATGCCTGGTGTATGATGACCTGTATAAAGCTTGGGAGCAGGACGAAGCTAGATGTGAGGGAGGAATGTGTGAAGATAACTGAGCAAGGATGCTCAAAGTTCCACGGGGACCAGGTCCATAAAGTAACATTGTGTAGTGAGTCAGATGGGGACAATGGAGAGGACATGACCCTTTTAAAAGAAAACACAGCTCCTTAGTCACAGTCTATTACTACCAAATAAGAATCCTAGCTAAAACTGCCAACTCTTCCAATTACTCACAGAAGCTTTAAATATAGATTCCCATGTGAATTTAGGTTTTAAAATTAGAGAGATGGGAATTGAAAAAATACTAGTGGATGAAAAAGGAGATAAAAGGACCATGAATTCCTATTCTATAAAGCAGAAAAGACTGATTATCGAGGAATAAATGAGATGGCCAGTTTAAATATTGTTTAAGAATTGTTCTTTAAAATCCAACTCAGATGTAACTATTTTTATCCCTCCTTTGGAGACTTCTGTGAAGAATTACTATGCTCTGTGTGTCCATAGTTCTTTCCTCATACATCCTTAAGAGGATTTACTAATTTGAATTAAAATATGAAACATGCTTGTCTCAGAACACAGTGAGCTTCTCAAAGTGAGGCACTAAACATTACAACCTGTTAATTCAGCACATAGAGTGGTTATTGAAACACCGTGGGTTCTCCAGAAATATTTCTTGGGAGAATAAATTATAGAGTTCCATTTCCAGCTAGATATGGAAAACTGGAAAGAGTGTTTCTTGGTCTGCTTTAACAACCAGTGAGAACTTGATAGAGTACAAAATCATAGCTTATTTTTTTAACCCAGGAAGACTTGAAGCTACACGAAACCACATGATTCGAAATCTGAAAAACACCACCACTTTCAGAGAGAGTTAAAATATAAGCACTTGTTCACCGGTGGCAAAATATGAGATGAAATAATGCTGAAAATCATACAAGTGAGTAAGAAGAGTTTAGCTAAATTTTTAAGCAAATTATTAAAAGCCAAGTGTGGGTTAGTGTGAGAGTATAGAAAATAGAAGCACAGTAGATACTATTAATACTATTTACATAAGTCTACAGTATTCCAACAAATGTACTGCATTCACTTAAAAATCGAAAAGCATACAACAAAGCAAAAGAAAGCATTAAAAGATAAAGCAATTAATAGAACCAGATTCAGAGATGAGCCACAGTATATTGAAACTACTCAATAGGTAATTTAAAATAACAGTGGTTAATATATTAAGATTTCTGGAGGAGAAGGTAACAATAAAAATAAATAAATGGGACATTTCAACAGAGAAATGGAACTTATAATAGTGTGTTAGGTGAAAATGCTAGAAAACAAAAAAATAAAGTAGTAGAGATAAAAAATGTTTCTGAAGGTTCATCATTTGATTCTATATCCCAAGGAAAAAAATCAATGAGCCCAAAATTAGGTCAATAAGAATTACCCATACTGAACATAAAAAGAAAAAAAAAACAATTAAAAAACAAAAAAAATAATATAAAAGAGCATCTGAAACAAGTGGAAAATTTTTAAAAGGTTTAAACAACATAAATTGGGATTTCAGAGGGGAAAGAAATATTTCTCCAAAATAATAAAATACATTAAGTATAGATTTAAGAAGCTAAGATTACACCAAGCTGACTAGTACTAATAAAAGAAAATACCTATAAACATATTAAAACTTCTGAAAATCAAAGATAAAGAGAAATACGTGAGGGCAACTAAAGAAAAAACATGCAGTAAAAGCAAAATGGAACTAGGTGAAAAACAGCAGACTTCCCATCTGAAAGCATAAAAGCTAGAAGACATTGAAGTTGCACCTTAAAAATTCTGGAAGAAAAATATGTCTATATTCTGTGAAAATATTTTTCAAAATAAAGATTATGAAATAAGAACTTTTAAAACATACCAAAGGTGAGAATTAATTATTAGTAATTTGCAATGAGAATTATTAAAATAATCTTTTTGGCAACAGACATAATCCAGACAAAAGCATAGATCTATAGAAAGTAATAAAGATCTCAAGAAATTGATAATATAAAGAGAGATATTAAACATATTTTATTATAAATTGTTTTAAAAGGATAAATGATTGACTAGAGTAAAATAACAATGCATTGTGGGTTCATGGCACCTGAAAAATAAAATGTATGATAACAGTAAACGAATAGACGAGAGGGGGAAATTATATAATTACATTGTTGGAAGGGATTTATACTCCACTGGAGATAATGTTATCTGAAGTTAGACTACAGTGAATTAATGATGTATACTATTGTCTTGGGTAGATTTTCTCAACCTTGAAGAGCAAGAGAATATCTTGTGCAGTTTAGAATATTTATTAGTATTCTTGGCCTCTGTTTACCAGATATCAGCTATGTATGCTCCAGTTGTGGAAATGAAAATACAACATATCAAAATGTATGCTATATAGCTAAAGCAATGCTTAAAGGAACATTCATATCATTATATATTTATATTGGAAAAGAAATCTCTCAAATCTATGATCTAAACTTTACAAAGAACAAAGTCAACCAAAGCAAGCATAAGAAACTAATAAAGGAAGAAATCTATAAAACTGAAAACAGGAAAATCAAAGAGAAAATCAAGAGATGGTTATTTTAGATCAATAAAATTGGAAACCTCCAGCAGAACATTGAAGAAAAGAGGAGATGATATAAATGATCAGTTCCACCAATACGAGAAGAGATACCACTACAGTTCATCCAGACATTATAAATAATGAGATAACATTAATAAAAACTTTGTTTTTATAAATTTGACCACTTACAGAAACTGAGCATATTTCTTAAGGGACATACACACAAAAACAAGCTGATTCAAGAAGGAATAAATAACCAACATGATCTATGTATTCAAGTGGTCATGTTATAGTCATTAATAAGGACCTAAGACTTGTCATTTCTTAGAAATTTCAGACTCCAAAGAAGGAGCTGATTTGGTATAAGGTGGGTTTTAGAAACAGAAAAACACTCAGATAGTACAGGAAAAGAAAGTTTTTAATCTGTATCATCATGGAGTGTGACTTGTCAAATTTGTGGTGCAAGCTTTAGAGAGACAAAACTTGAAATTATTGTAGCAGCCAAAAGGGAATATCTTTCTCCTGGTCTAAGTCACATCTCTTTGAAAGACTGACCCACTTTGGAATAATTACTACTGAAAGATGTAGGGTACTGTGACTGGAGGCTAGTCCTGACATACATGTTCGCACTGAAATGAAGAGAGTAATTGTGTTACCATAGTTATGAGGGAGAGCTGGAGAGGGAAGCGTGTGTGTGTGTGTGTGTGTGTGTGTGTGTGTGTGTGTGTGAGTGTGTGTGTGAGAGAGAGAGAGAGAGAGAGAGAGAGAGAGAGAGAGAGAGAGAGAGGAGAAAAAGGCAGATATGCACTAAAGGGGGATGCTTATATTCTACTTATCTGAGGTCTTTCTATAGCTCTATAATTATAATTATTTTATAGATTCCTAACTTTTTGCACACATTTTTCTTTTCCTTTCAATTCTTATGTTCATGCTTCTTTGTACCTTGTCTTTGTATCAGCTTTTTGCTCTGAAATTACATGTATTTTTATCTTCTGTTTGTTTGTCCTTCAGTATTCCAATCAGGATTTTCCTTCTCTCAGAAACCTTATCTTTCCAAGCTGGGTTGGATGCTCCTTTGCTTCTTCTCTTTGTCTTCATAGCACTTTAGGCTCATCCCTATCGGAATGTTTATCACAATCCTAATAATTGTCTATGTACTCCCCTGTCACACAGCTAGACTGTAAGCTACTTGAGAACGGGATTCATGCCACTTGTGATGTATTGTTGCTTACCTTCCTTACCCCATTTTATTATCTGTCCTATTATTTATCACCATCTATATACTTACTGTTTGTCTCGTTTTATCCCTATTATGTTATAAATTCTGCTACTGCAGAAACTGGTTTATGTTTTTTTCCATTGCTTTAATCTTCAGATCTTAAAATGATGCCTGGCACAAAAGTCAGTGCATATTTTTGGAAGGTGTTGAATGAATTGAACTGGATTAAAGTGCTCAGAATACAAGCTGATATCTTAGAGCAGAAGTGAGGTATGCAGTCCAGCAGGGTCAGTTGGTGAATAGTGTTAGCGCAGGGTCAGTAAAAGTCATCAGGTGAATATGAGAGATGCACTCTGTGGAATAGCTCAGGGAAGAAGAAATAAAAGGCAGAGGGGATGAGACAGAAGGGAGAAGGATGAGAAGGAAAAGGAGAAGGAGGGGAAACAGCAGAACAACACCAAATAACAATTACGACAAAAGTTAACAACAGACTAAAGCCCTTTATATATTATTTTTTAAGCTCGCATCTATACAGTGAATGAGGTATTACTTTGTCTATTTTACAGCTGTAGAAACTAGAATTTATAGAGTCACATTGCTAATTATTAATGGTACCCATATGCCAAACCGATATCTAATATTGCCTCCCAAAGGAAGGGAAGAAGGAGGCATGATGTAGGATCTAGGATACAGGTGTCAGGAAGTCTAAGTAAATTTCAAAAGACAGTGTCTATTTTTCACTGGTCCAAAGGTGAAGGCCCAGGTACTACCTTAAGGGATATGGCTTTATTTGTTTCAGGAGAACAGTAGCCATCTACCATTGGTTCTGGAGGAAACTGACATTTTTGTTGTTGTTTTCTGAGGCTCTGTTCACAATGAGAGCCAACCCAAAGAGAAAAAGGGCAAGAGGAAGCTGAAGGAATGGCAGTGAAATTGAATGCCCTTTGTTCATGGGAAAATGTACAGGGGAAAGCAAGTGCCAAAGAAAGAAGAATGAAAGGTTACAGGAAAGACAGGATGTAAGATGAGAGGAGTATTCAGTTTAGCCCTAGGAGTATGATAGCAGAGCACTGAGCTCATGCAATGGCAGTTCATCAGCTTCCTGTACCACTCAGGTAAATATACCCTAGCAAGAAACATGAAGAGATTGACAAGGGGAGAGAACAAAGATAGCTAATTAACATGACAATGGAATATGACCAGAAAAGGATTAAAGCACTTTTCTGTGGCCAGAAAAGGTAGACGGCTGCCTGATGGGGACTTGGAGGCCAACGCCAAGTTCATACGTCTACAGCGTCTTTAAAGGGGTGTATTATGTATTATTTGAACCTTTATAATAACTTAAATGCCAAGCACAGTGTGTCTGGCACATACATAGTAGGTCATCAATTAAGGATGAAGGCTTTGAACTTTAGAATTGAATTTGATGTAACTGGAGAAAAAACTGTTACAAAGTCAACTAAACCAGGGCAGTGTGCACACGTGGCTACGTGAGCATGTGTGTGTATACACACATGATACAGTCGTACCCCATGTTTACATGTTACAGTCACCCCAGCAATCAGAATCAGTTCTGACTGGTTGTGCCATGCCATTTCAGTCGATACATTTTTTGAGTTATCACTGCAGTGCATACGTAAGTAAGCACTCACTCCCTTATCTCCTCATGCTCTGGCTCTAATATGATTCTTCTCTTCATCCTTTACCAGTCTGATTTAAATCTCCATGAAACCTCCCAAGTGAAACGAATCATTTCTTCATCTGAAATCCTGTAGCACTTATTATCTGAATCTCACTTTTGATTCAAACCAAGTTGACAAACATTTCTTGTACTTCTATATGACATTCTGCTAGGGAAGTGCCAAAATAAAATGGTTTCTGCCACTAGAACATTTTTAACACAATGGGTGAGCTCAGTGTGCACACAGCCTATTGGAGATGGGGCTGTCTTTGCAAATATGGTCCAAAGACACCATGTACTTTCCTGTCTTTTCTTTGTTAATGATTTTTCTTCTGTCTGAACTTCCTAATCCCTAATCTTTTGTTCAGATAGAACCCAAATATTATTTCTTCTGCAAAACCAAAAAGAATTTATCTTTTTTCCTAATATTTCTTCTTAGAAGCATTAAGCTTGCAATAGTTATATGTATATGTGTCTGTCCTTCATTCCACTGTAAATGTCTGAAGGGCAAGTGGATGTACTTACTTAATCTTCATTTTTCAGTATCTGAAATATCACTTGGTACAGAGTAAGCCTTCAAGAAATAGAGAACAGACATATCTCTTGCCTCATGTGAGAATTTCCAGTTCTTTTGGACCTAGGATCATGGAAGGCAGTGTGCTGCAGGGGAAAGGAAAACATTTCACTACCTTTGTACTCTTGACAAGAATCTTATACAATACCTTTAGTTTTCCCTTTTTGTAGATGCAAAAAAACAAGGCACAGAAGTGAATTGATTTGCCCACAGTCCTGAGGCTTGGCAGTGACTGTGCTCTGATTTGACTGAGGCAGTCCAGCTCTAGACTAGGGGTCTTCACATGTCTGCCTCTCAGATAGGAGATTATATTTTTTAAGCGCATACTATGTTCCTGGAATTATTATTTCATTTTTTGTTCCCTTTTTCTTCTGTCTTTACTTCTCTCTCTCTGCCTTAATTGGGCAGAAATTAAGAAACCGGTGCTTGTGGAAAGGCTGACCTAATGCAGACATAGTATGCTTTCTGAAAATAAGGAAGGAAGAAAGGAAGGAAGGAAGGAAGGAAGGAAGGAAGGAAGGAAGGAAGGAAGGAAGGAAGGAAGGAAGGAAGGAAAGGAAAGGAAAGGAAGAAGGGAAGGAGGGAAGAAGGGAAGAAGGGAGGAAAGGAAGGAAGGAAGGAAGGAAAGAAGGAAAGAAGGAAGGAAGGAAAGAAGGAAGGAAGGAAGAGAAGAAGAAAGGAAGGAAGAAAAGAAGGAAGGAAGAAAAGAAGGAAGGAAGGAAAGAAGGAAGGAAGGAAGAGAAGAAGGAAGGAAGGAAGAAAAGAAGGAAGGAAGAAAAGGAAGGAAGGAAAGAAGAAGGAAGGAAGGAGGGAGGGAGGGTGGATAGGCAAGCAGGCAAGCAAGCTATGGTTGGAAAGCTTGGTTATATCTTAAGCACTAAAATCGAATCCTCTTGGTCTACTTAACATCATTCTGGAGACAGCATTTCTGTTTGACCACATGTAAATTTCACTGTACTACCAAAGATTCAAATGAGAGCGTAGCCCAGAGACAGCCACTTAAACAGAAAATAGGCAGAAATCAGCTCATGCCAAGCGATGTAGTCAGAGGTCCCTGGCACAGACCCCCACGGAGCTGTAATCTGCTGGAAGCATGTCACTCATCATGGCATTTTGTGGAGAACCACAACTAAAAGGCCAAGGCGCATTCCCATAAAATGGTTATCAGATGCAAGTCTGCAGTTTCTCAAAGAGCACCCTGTGGTTTCAAATTAGCAGTTCACCACAGAGCTAAAGACAATTCCAGGGGCCTCATTCTCCAGTTCTCCCCAGAAAAAGGAAATTAGTCAAACAACTACAGAGATAAGTAATTCATTCCCTGTGATCGTCAGCCGCTTTGACTTACCAGAAGTACTCCTGGAAATGAAAACACAACTTCTTAAATGACTGCACTAGACAATTACAGGACCATTTTTATTTCCCAGTGACATTTGAAGATCTTAAAAAAAAAATGTATAGAACTGGAAGAAGCTTAAGAGGCGAGTAGCCATTCTTTGCCTTTATTTATAAATGAAAAATGTTGACCCAGCCAGATGATGTGGCTTCCTGAACATCACACTGATCCTACAAATAAGCAGGGCCTGAAATATGGCCCTTCTAACTCTTAAGCTAAAGTTTCTTCTGCAATGAATACAAGTTTGGAGGCTTGAAACTCACTTTTGCCACTGACCACATGAACCATGAGAATGGTGGTAATGTTCTTCAACATCTTAGAGCTTTCAGTGTGTGTGTGTGTGTGTGTGTGTGTGTGTGTGTGTGTGACAGCATGTATAGTGGCTAGTGGGTAGCAGGGTTGCAGATTTAAATAGGATGGATAGGGAAAGACTGAGGTTTTGGTATTTGAATAGAAAGGTGTGGGGTCAGTCTAACGTATTATAGGGAGAAGAAAATTTCATGAAGAGACAACAGCAAAATGAAATGTGCTATAATGATAGGAGGAGAAGGACCCCTGATATATTATAGCAGGGGTAAGACACCAAGGAGGTCTAAATGAATGAGTCTGGAAGGAGTGATAGGAAATGAGGTCAGCGAGAAGGGAGTAGATCATTTGGTTTTTATTCCACAAGAAATGGGAACCATTGGAGGGTCTTGAGCAGAGGACTGATCTGATCTGATTTAGAATTTGACAGAATCAGCCTGCAGCAGGACTTGTGTGGAAGGGGAGAAAGGGGCAAGGAGGCCGTTGAAACACGCAACACACAGGTTAGTGTTGGCCACAGCAAGAAGTCTTGACAGAGTGATTGAGAAGTGAGCATAAATTGAGTAGATTCAAGAAAAAAAAATAGAGGAAAAAAAAGGGAAAACTAAAAGTAAAAACTCTTTAAATAAATTTTGCTGTAAAAGGAAGAAGAGAAATGAAGGTCAAAGTAGGATCAAGAGAAGATTTTCTCATTTAAGCTCAAGAAATGTGTATCATTAAATCTCCTCTTGGACGAGGTCTTGGAAGCTTTGAAAAGTAAAGAAACATGCTCCAAATCATAGAGCTATGAGGCAATAGGATCTGTAGTTGATGAGATCTGTCTGTCTCCTCAAACTATTTCCAATCATGGGAAAGTCACATAACAATAAACATCTAAAGGTTCCAAATGCTTAACTATACAGTCTAATAACAGGGACTGCACAAAACTGAGAAGCTAATGATTCTGTGATATGTTTAAAAAATGGAACTGGAATTCCTTCAAAAGCAATTGTTTGAATGAGATGGTGTGAGTACAGCACCTAGAGAATAAACAGAGCTTGTGAGAGTTCTTGACAAATATATGTTGAAGAAATATTAACTTAGAGGCAACGCATCTGAGAACGTTTTGTAACATGTGATGTTCAGTTATCCCTGTTTAAATTTAGTTGTATAACTTTCTCCCTGGCCCCCGGATAGAAAGAGAATAGAGAGAAGAAACGAGTCCCTAAATTATGCTTGACTAGGGTCTCAGGTGCAGTCACATACTTTTGGCGCAGATACTTAACTTGCAAACAACAGCTTCGAAGAGTTCATAAGTGAGGCGATGTCACAGTGGACACATTCTGTGTGCCTGGAAAGGAAGTGTGAGGACCTGTTGTGGGCCCGTGATAGAACAACTAGTCATTTGCACTTAGAGAAATAGAATCACATTCATCCTCCATCTCTAGGATGAATATTACTGCTTCTCCTAACCAAAGGTGCTTTGCATGAGAGTAGGCAGCAGTTTTCACCTCTCCGGCAGCACATCCTCAACAAACGTAGTTGATATTCACATAGAGCACAAGCTTCGATTCGGGAATAATTGCTAGATTAGCTAATAACAGAGGTCCCTCCTTCCTGCTTCGATTACCCCTTGAATAGCTATTCTGATGGTTAAATCCATTTTTATTCCAAACAGAAGAACAAATTCCAGCAATTAGTGAGCATTTCACAGTTCTTGAACTGTTTATGAGAGCATTTTTCTGTTTTACATATTATATGAAAAGTCAATAAGTAGAGCATGCCTCATTAATTGCAGCTGCTTTTATGTGTTGTGTGCCAATTTTTTTTTTTGCCACATGTACTAACTTAACGTGCAGTAGCTCAAAGGACAAAAACATTTTTAAATTTATTATTTACATCCAAAGCTGAATAGTTTCAGAATATTATTCTAAAATTCAATATGATACTTTTCAAGAAATAAAACAACTTCACAATTGCTTAAAGAAAACTAGAGTTTCCCAAATATTTCCTTGTATCAAGTCAATCATTTAAAAGCACCTCTGAAAATGGTTCATTGTTGTAAACATAATGCCAAGGTATCATTCATTCCATTATTCCTACTTTTTAATACCAGTATTGAGATGTGATTTCCATGCTAAAAAATTTACTTCTTGTAAGTGAACAGTTCAAGGACTTTTAGTAAATTAATACAGTCATGCCATCATCACCCAAATCCAGTGTTTGAACATTTCCATCAACCTTGTGTCCTTTTGCAATAAATCTTTATGCTCACCCTCAGCCCCAAGCAACCACTGATCTGCTTTCTGTCTCCATAGATCTGCCTTTTCTAGATATTTCACGGAAATATTCATGCAATAGGCAGTCAGTCCTGTGAGTGTGGATTTTGTTGTTTAATATAATATCTTTGAGGTTCACCCATACTACAGCATGTATGAGTTCCTCGTTCCTTTTTATTATCCCATTGGATGGGTGAGGAGTCTTCAAATCCATTCACCAGTTAATGGACACTTGAATTGTGTACACTTTTTGTCCACTATAAGCAGTGCAGCTGCGAACAGTGTGCCTTGTCTTGGCTAATGGAGTGTTCACAGACATGAGATAAAAGAAACGTGTGTGCATGGTTAGGTTTCTCTCTTGCACCTCACCTTCACCACGAAAAGAATTTCTGAGTCGATCCTGCCTCTTTAGCCTGGGCCTAACTAAGCACAGAAACTCATGGAAAAGACCTGAGTTCCAGCCACAGTGAAGAGCTATGTCAAGACACCAGCATTCTGACACAGAGCTGCCCTGCTGAGCCCAGCTCAGGGCAGATGACCCCAAACATGATGGCAGGAGAGTGATGGGCCCTAAAATATCATTTAATCATGGGATGAGTCTCAGGGTTCCTGATTATATAATCTAATTTAGGTCCAGATGCAGATAAAACTTCTTGAGTGCAGATCCTGGGCTGTAATTCCTGTTGAGGCAGAGACACAAGAACTAAAAGGACCAGTTATCTACCCCCAAATACCTAATACAAAATGGCAAGAGAGAGACAAAAAAACTGGAATAGATACTTCTATTCAAATAGGAAAGGAAGAGGAGACAAAAGAGATCGTCACTGGCTTATAGAAATTGCAAAGTGCCTCGGACACTTGTCTGCCCCCTCCTCTGGCTGTGTGCCTGGCATTGGTTCCTGAGATGACTGTCCTCTACTCTATGTTCTGCTCACAATATTCTTGTCTCTACCCTCTAAGATAGCATCTCTCACCTTGAAAAAATATTGCTGCTTAGAGGTTTTTCAAACTGCTCTTTATTCAGAGAAAATTGGGGGTTCAGAAGAAAGTCTCCAGTTCCTTTAATCTTAGATTGTATAACTCCCTTAAAATCTTTTTGGGGTTGCTATGTATCACGTTATATCCACTCTGTTAGCTAAAATGCACATCCATGATTCTTTATGAGCCTCTTTCACTAGACTATCAGGGCTGTTTTGAGATTAGGCTTCTGTAGGAACATGCAATTAAGATTCTTAGAAGCAGTTTTGCGTAGCCGAGAGGGTCTACTAAGTGGAACTTTAAACCTTTTAGAGATATTAACAAAGAATTGTATACCCAAACTTCTAAATTGACTTTTAACCTAAAGCCATTTCTTAATTTTTTAAAAAGCTGTGAAATAGTTTTATTTTTTAATTCAGAAAGTCTTATGTTATAGTCCCTCTAAATTCTGTTTATAAGGTGAATAGATCTCTTTAGCTCATTTCTCTCTTCCTGTACCTTACCATATGCAGCTAAAAAAACCCAATTGAAGCATTCAACATTCTTCCTGGTAATTTCTTAGCTAGATCTACAGATTCACTAGGAATATTTTTCTCTTCCTGTTAAGTTGAATGACAGTTTGGACTGCTACATTAAACAGATAAAATGTTTTCCAACTTCCAAAAGCAGTTCCCTTAGTACTTATCCAGACTCTACAATTTTTTTGTCACTATTTTACAAGACCTTGATAACAGTTTCCTCATCTAAAAGCTCATTAATTCATGTGTTAGATTTCTGCATGGGAACAGCCCACTTGTAGGTATCTATTTCTACGTCAGTCAGCCTTAGCTGCATAACAAACTGTAACTCATGAACTTAAAACAGTAACCATTCAATCTGCTAGTGATTTTTTTTTTAATCAGTCGTTTGGGCTGGGCTTAGCTGGGTAGGTCTTCTGCTGGTGTCCCTTGGGTCACTAATGCAGCTACGGCCACTGGCACTTCAACTGAGACTGGATACTACTGTAAGATGTCCTCACAGATACATCTGTCCATGGTGCTGAGTGGGACACGTATGTCCTGCAGATCAGCCAGGATTTCTTCATGGGGTAGCATAAGAATTGCCAGCACCAAAAGAGCATCAGTGCCCAGGCACAAGTGTTTTCATGCCTCTGTGCATTTCAGGTTTGCTTATGTCCCATGAACCAAAGCTAATCACGTGGCCAACCCAGGGTCAACATAGAAGAATGTTTATCTCCACCTCGTCCAGGTTTGCTCACAAGTGTGTAGATAGAGCCAAGTATAATTTAATCACGGCCATTACTCTAACTCTATACCAAGAAGCATTTCTTGACAGCCTGAGACTGTAATGTCTCATTTTATACCCTTTGTACTGTGTACTTCTCCTTTAAGAAACTTAATTGATCGTATAATTTGATATTTAACTTCTGACTCCCTAGAAAAATGTATGCTCCTGGGGACAAAGACTGTATGTTTTTCACAGCTCTATCTTAAGTGCAGAAGAAAAAAATATTTGCGCATGATAAGCACTTCAACATTTGATGAATGAGTGATAGAATAAAAATAGTCCTAAGGGACTATTAGCCTCCCCAGTTTATTTTCTCTTAGCATCTAACATATCTGAACTTAATTGCACATTTATTTGTTTTCTTATTTATTACCTATATTCCCTTCTAGAATCCAAGCTCCACACTGTCAGGAACCTCACCCGTTGTGTTTATAAAAGATGCCTCCATGAATCTTTAGAAATAAAGAGAGAATGAAAATCATGTTACATGCATCCAGTAATATTACTAATATTATAAATATATTAATATGAGAAAATAAATAGATCAATGATACCAATACAGTAAAATAAATGCTCACTCCCCTTTCAGACCAGGTGGTAAGATCAACACTCACAGGCCACCAGGACCAACCACCCAAATCTGAGACAGGATATGGTTTCTCCTGAACCCTGAACCAGATTTATTTCTTGTCTAGGAGAACTTTTCATTATGGGGTGGGGTGAAGAGAGGTGGGAAGCTGCCCTGCAGTGGAGTCATATGTGGCAGAGGGTCTGGACTCCTGGGTCTTAGGAGGGAGGTGGCTTCTCCTCGGACAGCTCTATCAGTCAGGGACCGAGGCCATCACTCTGGGAGGGGTCGGCGGCTCTGACAGCAAGCTCCTGAAGGGGGCCTCAGGCAGACAGGGAAACAGGAAAGCAAACAGTTCACAGGGAGGGGACACGCTCCCCGAATCAGGAGGAGCACAGCGAGGTGCTTCACAGGGTCACACCATCCACAGTGTGTCCTGAGGGTTGTCTCCATGTTTGTAAATCTATAATACACCATTCTTTGTGGCCTGTGTGTCCTGGAAGAGAAGACCACACCAGACATGACGGGAAAGGTGACGTTAACAGCACTGTGCACCATCATGGCCCTTCTTCTCCTCCCTAAATACCTCTCTAGGTAGAACTTGGCCGTGTAAATACTCTTGCGAGCATTCATGATAGATCAGAGTCCCCATGTGATGGCAAAGCTGCCAGTGTAACCCAACAGCAACCCCTTAACGAAGTGACTTAAGAGAACAGGGGAGTGTTAGCACATTATAAGCCTAAAAGAGGATTCCAGAGATTCATTATCATGTTTTATCATATTTTACATTCATTCATTCTTTCATTTATTAATTTTATTAACATTTTAACTGAATACTTATTACTATACTACTACAGATGGGTTGAGGGACCAGCACAATGGTCTCCACTGTGGGCAAAGACAAAACATATGATTACTGACAGACTGAGGACAAAGAAGGGCTTTCACATCTGTCGTTGTATTGGCAATCCCCTGACCTTGTCCACAGGATGTCAATCTGCCCTGGCGTGCATAGAGCTGGCCTATATGACAGGGATGCTTCAAGGCCAGTGGCTGAGTCCATGCAAATGCTCTCAGAGGAGGATGTTTATCCCCACCTGGTCCAGGTCTTCTCAGTGTCGCCCACAGACCTGAGCCTGAGTACCCGTGCAAGCCTTTGGACTGACAGTTTTCTAATAATCTGTTTCCAATACATGTCTCATTTTCCAAAGCCCGTTAATGGTAAGACTCCTGCCAATACTCATTGGCCCCAGAGGCATGAGCCTCTGTGCTAGGCACGTACACGTAACCTACTGATTTACCTTTGCGCACCCTGGAAGTACGGGTACTATCCCCATCACGCAGGTTGAGAAATGGAAGGGGGGAGTCGGGAAGCTCCCTGCGGTGGTAAGGATGTGGAACTCTTCATTCCTTCAGCGGATTCTCGGGGTCTGTTACATTCTGGGCCCTGAACTGGGCCTGCGTTTGGAGACGATCATTTGGCTTCCACAGTCTGCATCTGCCAGTGTAGTCTGGTTTCTAGAAAGGAGATGGGGGAGGGACGTGAAAGGGGACAGTAGGGCTGGAGGGTGTGAGAGACCAGCACCCAGGCCCATCTTCAAGCAGGCCCCCTCCCGCCCCCGTGGATTCCTCCACCCCCCGGCCCTCCCCCACTGGACGTCCACCGTGCCATGTCCTCACCTCTGTGACCCAGGCAAGCATTTTTTCTCAAGCATCTCTCTCAAAGGATAACAAAAGTGTTTTCACTGGGGCCATTGTCATGTGATCAAAGCATAGCTCAGGAAATGGGGTCCCTCGAAAGCTGTTTATCTAAAATCTCTTATTTCACCACTTGGAACATTTTAAAAGAGTATTCTGCACCTTCTTTCCCAAGGGCAAATATTTCAGTTACCTGTGTGCTAGGAGCCAGGCCGAGGCCACACATGCTCTGCTGAGTAAAAGCAAACATCACTCTCTTGTCAGAGCTTTCCCCTTTGTGCTCACGTCCACTCCGCGCGCCCGCCAGCCCAGCTCGGGGGCCACGGGCAAATTCCATCTAGACTCTCACCGGAATTCTGAGTAGTTCAAGGCAGGGGAAATTTAAAGACAAAAAGCTCTAAAACTAAGCGTCGTTGGGAGTGTTTTCATGACTGATAAAAAACAGAGTCCCTTTTCTGGGTTTTTCAGATGAGCGCAGAGTAAATATTTATCTTTTCAGGTAATGGGTCTATTCCGAGGAGCTTTGGAGCTCCCAGACAGCCAAGCTGATGGATCACTTTTTGCTTCCCCCGACCGAGGGCAGGACTGGGCGAAACGCTTTGGCACGGGGAGCCCCTTTCCTGTAGCACGCCTGTCGGCGTGTCTGAGACATAACATCCCTCATTGTGCCAGAATGGGGTGGGCGTGAGGGAAGGCCTTGCTGGGACCTCCCGGCTCCAGCACTCTGAAATGATTTAATGGTCCTATCATCAGCGTTTCCAGAGCACACAGCCGCCTACCTCTGAGGAGGAGAAAGATGGAGAGCTGCAGGCCCCACTCGCTCTGGGTTTGAATGGAGTACTTTGTTCTTTGGTGATTTCAGGGAATGTAGTGTTCACACCACCCACACTCCCAATGTGCACAGAAAGACACACAGACACAGATACACACATACACACGCACACACTCACGCACAGGAAAATTTACATATATGAATAAATGAAACAAATACATATGGACATACTATACTGAGAGATTTTTGAGGGTGGAGGCTATTCCTTATTCATATTTGTGTTCTCATATTGCTTAGCAATGCCTGACATAGAGCTGATTAATACATACTTTTTGAATGAATACATGAATAATTATGATTATAACTGTAACCATTTCTTTAACACTTAATAGGTTCCAGGTGTTGAACGAAGGGCTTCATAAACATCCTCTCATGTAACCCTCAGAACAGACCATTAAGTTGGGTGCTGCGACTCTCCCCATATCACAGATGTGAAAACTGAGGCTCAGCCAGGGGAAGAGTTTTATCCCCTGCTCCCAGTGACAGCTGGTCAGTGGGAGCAGGGGATGTCTGACTCCAGAGTTAGTTCCCAACACTTTCCTCTACAAACTTATCTACCCAAAGTAGAAATAAAAAATTTTAAAAATAATAAAAAATGTCATCTACAAATAGCACTTTTGTCACCATGGTGCCAAACCCCTACCTGGAGGTCTTGATTGTGCAGTGTCTCTGTCTCATAGATTTCTTTCCCATCCTTCTTTCCCATCTCCAGTTGTCAGACACTCAATGGAGGCATCAGCTTCAGAGCCACGATCTGGCATTTCCATGTGGTAGGGAAAGAACCTTGGCTTTAACTCCCTTCCGGCAGCACAAATATTTTCCTGGAGGGTAAACTGGCAAGTTCCTGGTTGTGTCAGGTTTCTGATACTGCCAAAAAAAAGTCATTGCAGACAGCATTTTAGCAGCATTCATTTATTGTCTTGCTGCCTTGTAGGTTGGGAATTCTGGGCAGGCTAAGCTGGGCTCGGGGTATCACAAAGCTAAAATGACAGTATGGACCAGCTGGGCTCTTATCTAAAGGATTTGGGAGAGAGAGCCCACTTTCAAGCTCGTTCAGGTGTTGGCGGAACTCTGTTACTTGCAGGTGTAGGACAGAAGCCCTGTTTCCTTGCTGGCTGTCACCACGGACTGTTGTCTGCTTTTAGAAGCTGCCCACACTCCTTCTCCTGTGGCCCCTTCCCCCTTCAAACAGGCCAGGGCACAGCAATTCGGTCTCATGCTTGGACTCCAACTGATTTCCTCTTTTGCAACCAACTGAAGAAAGCTTTCCTCCTTGAAAGGCCCACGTGATTAGATTAGTGCTGCCCAGATAGCTCCCTTTATGTTAACTGTGCCATATAACATAACAATTACAGGACTGAGTGACAGGTTCTAGGGATTAGTGATGGGGTCGATATGGTCACTCTTAGAAATTCTTCCTGCCACATTTCCCTTGGTTATAACTGAGGGCAGAGTTAAGAAGTTTGATTGGGAGGGGGCAAGGGGACCTCTATCTCAGGCATGCCTTGGTAGTAGCCAAAACAGAGTGAAGGAATTACATCAATATTTTAAAAATACATCAAAGTACATCAGTGTAGAGACAAGGATTTAAAAGGTGACACTTAGTAGGCTCTTGATAATGTGTATCTGAGTACCTGCTATTCAAAGTGAACCATCACCTTGCAGAGAAGAACATCACACATTTTTTGTAGGAATAATTCTCACCTATGAAGTCCTTTCTGTCTTCTAGGTGTAGTTCTGAGTGCTATACCTGTATTAATCCATTTTATCTTCAGATAAGCAAATAATATTAGGATATCATTACCCCATTTTACAGATGAAGAACAACTAGATTAAGGAAATTGCTAAACATTGTGCAGCTAGTGAGCATTGTAGAAAGACTGTGAAAGCAGGCAGCCTAGCCCCTGGGGAGGTGTGTTTAACTATTTTACCAGTGGCACCTGCAATCTTAGCCATTTAGAGATCCAGCCATGGAAGAAAGGACTAGAGCAAAATTGGAACATGAAACAGGGGACTGACTCTGGGACATGGGCTGAGGTCAGCGGATTTGGAGTAAGAACATCTGGCGTCCAGTTGCAGCCATGAAAGTCCTGAAGGTTGTGACCTTGGGCCAGTCATGTCAGTCCTCTGAGCCTCTGCTTTCTCATTGATAAAATGCGGTTAATAACATCTGCTCTTCAGTGTTTAAAGGACTGTCATGCGGTCACTGATGCAAAAACATCATTTTAGTGGGTTATGTAAATCTAAGATAGTATTTCCTTATATTTGTGTTTTGTTTCTGATATTTGTGTTTTGTTTCTTCCAGATCCCAGGGGTTCTGTGGTGCCAAGAAGAACAGCCATGTTAGGTAAGAACAATTTTTATTTCTTGAGGCCTCAGTTCTTGCTTGCCTACCAATTTCATGTTAATTCTTAAAGAACTGCCATTCATCCATCTTTTTCTTGTTCTGCTTTTGTTTACTTCCCTTCACACGTGTGAAGCCGATAGGAGTCGGTGCCACTGAGGAATTCCATCAGAGAGTAGTAAAGGGCATTTTCATTTCTATACATGGAGACTGATTGCAGGAATTGGTTTATGCAACTGTGGAGACCAAGAAGTCTCACAATCTGCCACCTAAGGCTGGAGACCCAGGAGAGCTGGTGCTGTAATTCAATCCTATCCAAAGGCCTGAGAAACAGGGCAAGGGGTGGGGGAAAGAGGTAAAGAAAGGCTGAAGGAAGTAATAGGTGCTCTTATTTTTCTCTGTACATGAACAGAAGGGAGAGTGAACTGATGGATTGGAGAACTCAAGGAAAAAAGGTGATGGTTAGAAACAGCTGCTTTGAAAAAAAAGAAAGGAAGTTGAGTAGACACATGTTAAAGGGTTATCAAGAAACGCTAAGAGCCTGGCTAAGATTGAAAACCATAAATGTGTTGTAAAGTCATTCAGCATGATTATGCAGCGTTCCCCCAATCGGTTGCAGCTGGGGAACTGAAGCAAAAACTCCCCAGTGTTTGCTCAAAGCTCAGAAAGAAACAAATATTTATTAAGCACCAACAATTCATCCATCTGTTCTTGTAAAAGTGTTTCTTGAGTCCCTACTTTGTTCAAGACAATGTTTTAGGCTTTGAGGATGGGACAATAATAAGAAAGACTAATTTTCTTTCCTGATGGGACTTGCAATTTTGTGGCAAGAAAGGGAATTGTAAATAAGTAAATGAATACCCAATGAAGGTAGTGACCCAATTAAGGTTGTGATTTATGTCATCGACTATAGATGTATACACTCACATTTAGATAGGTACGTATATAGAGATATTGATGTATACATGTACAGATCTATCTTAATGTATATATGTGTATCTCTATCTGAAATCACACTGTGAACCACTGTACACTCATTTGATTCAAGAGGCTCAAGAGGTTAAAGATCTTTCTCAAAGTCACACAGATGGAAGTCAGAGTCAAGATATAAACCTGGGTGCTGTGAGCCCCAGCCAGAGCTCAGTAGTGCACCTGACTACTGTTGTCATGGTGGGGAAATGGGAGGTAAGAGAGGGACGGGCTGGTATTGATGAGAATGAACCAGAAGTAGCTGACCAAATGGAGAAAGAGACTGCAAAGCTAGAGAAGGGAGGGAATTCCTGACTTGGAAAACAGGAGGAGTGGGTCGAGGGTTTGCTATTTTCCTGGAGGACTGCCAGAATATTAAGAGAGGGAGGGGTGACGTGGGCAGTGTGGATGAGGGCAATGCAGGCGGTGTGCTCTGGTCAGGCTCTTAACAATATTCTCCTGGGAAGTATGGTGGGGCATGTTCTTGTGAGCTTCTACTCGAAGATGATGTTGGGCTCTCCTTGATGATGGCTATTCTCTTATTCCTAGTTAAGTTTCCAGGGCCCTTCACCGAGGGCTGCACAGTAGGTCTTACCTACATTGGTAACTGAATTGATTGAGATGTTTAAAATGCACCTAGCACATGGTACGTGCTCTAGGATACGAGAAGAGCTCCATAAATGTGGTTAATGCTATTGTTGTTGCTGTTTTTCTCCAAGTAAGTTTACAATTTAAAAATCAAAAAGTTGTACGTTTATTTGCAGGGAGGGAGGGGATCTGGTGACTTATTTACCTGTAGGACAGGCAATTTCCTAGGCTCTAAAGTATATACAATAGAGAAAAAAAAATCCCTTTGTTGATAACGAAACTCTCCATGAGGTGTTTGATGAATACACTGGGGATCATTTAATGAACCGAAAGGACAGCCTCCCCAGTTTTGCTCCCTCCGACTTAAGGGGAAGGGTGATGTTGTCTCTTTTCCCCCTCAAAGACCGTCATGTTAATGTTCCAGCTCACTCGGCATCACCTGAGTCAGCACATCATCGTTGACGACAGTCTAGTTCAGTGAACAAGCAAAATGGTTTATGTATAAGCCTCTTTCCCAGCTGGGATCCAGGGGAAACTACTTGTTCTCAGAAGTAAATAGAGGTTAGGATGCTTTTAAAATATACTCAGTGGCTAGTCTAGTGAAGAGTCTTTCATGATGAGCGAGAATTCTGCAATTTTTTTTCATCCACTACCCCCACCCTAGGTGACACGTTTATGTGAATTGTCACAATAGTTTCTTTTCTGGTTTCTCTGCTTTCAAGCTCTCCACCCACCCCCATTCCATTCTACTCACCCAGGAAGGATCTATAACCCTTCATCAATTCCTACCATTTCAGCACCTATCCCATAAAGCATAAAGCATCTAATTAAAAGACATCAGTTATGGATTGTTTGCCATATAATGGGCAATTGACATAACCATTTTTATCTGTTCACATTTATACCTCAAAGCCTGTATTCCTGGTGCAAAGATGGCATCAAGAATATGGGTTGAATGAATAAATTATATTATTTTATCTTCAATGCCACCTCATCCAGTATCTATTAGTTACCCATCACAAGAATCTGAGGTTGATAATGGTTTAGAAAACTGCCCAAAGTTGTAGAAGAGAACCTAGGTTTAAAATCCAGGCTTAGCTGATCACAGAGCTCATTTGTTAAATTGTTATTCAATTCTGACTCAAAATGGCTTTTAAGCAAATGCTCAAAATAGCTCCAAACATGTCCAGCCTGTAGTCTGCTCAAATTCTCCAGAAGAACCCAAGACTTACTCTTGTTAACGTACCTCACTTATTGGTCCTCAGTATATTCAAATCCTACTCATCCTTAAAGTCCCATTGCATCTATCACCTTCTCCCAAAAGCCAATCCAGATGGTCTCTAGCATCGGTTTTCCTTTGGATTCCTGCCACAAACTCACCCAAGACTCATACTTTATGCTAACTATGAGCGTGGTAAGTGGAATGCAAGGGAGTGAGAGTTTTGAATGTTTATGCTCCCTGCAGGTTTGATCAAGTGCTGGACACCAAGAAGGGTCTTAGCAAATACTGCTTAACTAAATCATATCAAATTTGGTATCGACCCCTGTCAACTTCCAGTTTTTCCCATCACAGAAGTGAAGGGATATTTACCAAAACGTACCTTCTTCAGTTTGAGAAAATGTCACAAGCCAGAGAACAGCTTGGATGAGTCCCAAGGAGGCAAGCCCCTCATCACCTGGCTGAAGACTGAGAAAGGAGTGCAAAGATGCAATGTATTATTTTCCTCATGTTTCTGGGCGTTACTCCCAGGCTCCCTCATTTCTGAAATCAAACTTCTGGGAACTTTGAGTGCACACGTGCCTCCCTAATCCCCAAGACACACACACACCCAGACACACACACCCATTCCATGGACTCTTATCCACCCAGCCTTGTGAGCAGGAGTCTGAAAGTGAGAGGTGATATGGAGAAATGCATGGGAGAACCACAGAAGTATGTTTTTCAGAATGGGTTCTGTGCTATTAGAAAATAAGGCAGGAGTGCCTTTCTTACAGGAGAGAGGTTCAAGATATTTCTGGTGCATTGACCTGGAAATCATCAAATAGAATGCTAAATGCCAAGGCCTGAAAACCTATCTCCACTGTTCTTTCCTTCCCTTTTAAGGCTGGCAGAGCTGCAAGCTGGGATAACATCAAGGTATTTTTAGCAGTGTATATTGATTTTTTGGTGTCCTTGGAAGCTACTATTTTCTGTTATAACCCAAAAACAACAAATGAAAAAAGTCAGCTGCAGCAAAATCTCATTGAAGGCAGCAGCATAATGATAATGGTATTAAAATAATCATACGTTAGGCAGTATCTGGAGTTAACAATGCTCGGATCTTCTGGCACAAAGACTCTCTCTTGATAGCTTTGCTTTCTGAATCATGCCTTTGACTGAGTATTCTATAGAAAAACTATTAGGTAAATGGAAACTTAAGATGCAGTGCACTTACATATTGGCAAAGTATAAGCAGTACAAGAGAAGGATAGTCAACATAAATAACAACCATAGGTAAAACAATCAGAAAAAAAGAAGAAAATCTATATATTCATTACAGTTTTTTTTTCACTATCCAGACTTTCTAGCTCCATCATAACATCATCATCTATGGATTGAAGTGCTTTGTCTTAAATGTTTGCTGCTCTGTGCCTGTGGAATACCAGGGACCAGACTTTGCTCATTCTAGCAAAATATTGAGTCTGACAACCTGTCTTTTCCCCAAAGCTCTGTTTGTGTTTCAGCCTAGAATGCCATAACATCCTCTACCTGGCTTCCCGTTTGTTGCCTTTTTGTGTAGGTAGAAAGATTTTCTTCTCCTTCTTGGGTTTCTGCCTGGATCCATAACATAAACTCTGCATTGTCCTCTTGGAAGTAGCTTTGGTCTGTCTCACAAATTCCTGCTCTCATTTCTTGCCTTCAGAGGAGTAGTTAGGTAGATGGCTTATGAACTTGATACAGTATTAAGTATGCATTATATAGACTTCTTTCCTCCTTTCTTTTGCAGAGTAGCTTGCTATCGAAACTCATACATTATTGGTTCCTCTATGCTCCATGTTATGGGGAGGCCAGGGGTTCCATGGAGAAGTCTGATTCTCAGGAATTATATTACAAACCTTGATTATGGTAGTCACTCAAACTATGGTCTACGATCTAGTTTTATTCACAGTAAATAGGCAAATTTGATCTCTGCTTAACTGGCTTCTAGATCAATCCTTACGGTAAAACACAATGAACAATCACATTGTGTGACTGTGAACCACTCTTCACTCTCATTTTACAGATGAAGCTCAGAGAGTTGAAAGCGGTTTATTTCTCAATGTCTCACAGCTATAAAGTCAGAGCCAAGATTTGAACTTGGATGCTAGAACCCCAGGCCAGTGTTCAGTCCATGGTTTCACTAAGCTATACTATTGAGCTCCCTGGTGGGGGGGGGGGCAAAGTGAGAGGTCAAAGGGAAAGGGATTAGTTGGTATTGATGAGAGTGATCCGGAAATGACAGACCAAAAGGAGCAAAAGGTCATGAAACCAAAAAAGAGAGGGAGGTCCTGGCTTGGAAATTAAGAAGAGAGAGTCTAAAGTTTGTAATTTTCCCGGAGAACTACCAGGATGTGCAGGTTCTGATTCAACTTTCATCATTGTTCTATGGGGAGAGTATGGTTTAGCATTGTTTTGTGAGCTTCTACTTTAAATGGTGTTGGTTTTTCTTTGATGAAGGCTATTCTCTTATTCTTATTTAAGTTTCTGGGGCTCATTACAGTGGGACACATAGTAGGTCCTCCATTTGTTTTTAATCGATTTGATTAATTCAGATGTATATAATAAACCTAGCAAATGGTAAGTGTTCCTCATATAGTAAGAGCCCAAGAGACTTTTTTTTTTAATGCTATGGTTCATAATTTAGTAGATATAGCCCAAATGCCAGCCTAAGAGGCTTCATTTTAAGAATCTCACCTTTATCACATGACCTGCATCTATCTCCTAATTATTTTTTGGATACAGAACGTTAGACTTATATAAGAAGTTGGAAGCCATTTTGGACCACAGACCATTGGAGGAAATGGCCTTTCTGAAATCAATGAAAGACAACCATCTAATTCCCAAATTAGTAAGTCCAACAGTGAAGAGGCCACAGCTTTTATTTATCCCTGGTTTAGCTGTTAGAGCACTTTTCCACACCCTGGATTGAAGCCTACCTCTGAGTATCACTCACCGGTCATAGCTAAGGTGTTTGGACCAACACGGGTGATGTTTCTGCTTCTAAAATTGAGTAATATGAGTGAGTTGATCTGGTTGGTGGTTGATCTAAGTCTTCAGCCCAGTTCTGTCTGGCTCCAAAGTCCAAACTCTTAACCTCTATGCTGCCCCTTATCTTTTCTTAATTGCTGAACATGGGTTTTACTGTATAGAAAGTTCATGAAGGCAGGAATCATTCACTAATAAGCTTTGTCTCTTCATGGTACCTAGTTCAAAATAAATATATTGAATTTAAAATATATTAGTTAAATAAATGCATTAACTGCTGCATTTTTTTTGTCAAGCTTTGAACTACATTCCAACCTTGTCCAATTGTCTTTAGATATTGATTTCATCATTTGCCCTTTCTTCTGGTTTTATGCCATCTGTACATTTGATAAAGAGTTTTCTATTTTTTTTTTTTTTTGTAGAGTGGAGAGGTATTCTAACATAGTGACCTAGTGCACAGACTCTGAAAGCAGGTTGCCTGGGTTTGATACCTGCCTCCCCCAATCTCCCTGTGTTACTTTGGGCCATAATTTAATTTTTCTGTTAATGGGATCTTCCTGAGGAAAGTGTAACAGGTATGATCCACTTTATACACTTTTCTCATGTATTCTTTAGACTACAAGGAGAGACCTTGCGACATATGTTGCTTTCTTTGTTCAGCTATTCTAATGACTTCATCAAACTGGAAAATAAAAGCTTAAATTTCTTATTGTGAACTTACATGGGCATTTTGGAATTCCCACTTTGTTCAATGTGTTATAACCACATATATTTGCATAACCTGACCCAAATTATTTTCTGGGATTGATAAAGGACCTTATCTGTTTGTTGGTTCTGTAATCTATTTTCCCCTTTTTCAGAGTTCAGAGAACACTTGTCCATTTCCACTTTTCTGATACCTTTTTATGTCCTGATTCTACAAGAAGATTTGCAATTCTTTTGTATTCATACTAACAAGATCTTTTGGTACCTTGGAAGGTAATTTCTCTGCATCGGGAAAGTTGAAAGAATACAAGAAGATAGTGCTTACCTATTGTAGCCTTCAATAACCTATTAACTGCAGCTGTTCTGTCTTTCAGTTTAAAATTAGTCACTTTGATTTAAACAACAGGTGCGTAAGAGCTAAGCAGCTCTGGTTTTCTCTGCCATCTGTTAACATGCCACCTGCCACAAGCTTCAGCCCGCCCTTTTCTTCCTTGTGCATTATTCCCTATCATGTCGAACTATCGGTTGGAAAGTTACCTGCAGCATCTCCTCTTCCATTTCTACATATCACTACCCCATTCTACGAAGTCGGTGTTTTAACGGCATCGATGGCATGCAGCTCATTCTGTTTCTGAAGGTCTTTAGAGAAGAAGCTGTGCCATCTTGCTGCTAAATTCTTTCAAAGTTTAGCAACTCAGACTCTTAGGGAATATTTCTTGCATCTTCTCTGTCCCTTTCTTTTTCTGGTGGGAATCTGAGGCTCAGCTATAATGGTGGGGTATATAGGAGAGCCATATAATCTATTGTCCAAACTTTTGAAAGTGCAAAGGGCACTTACAATTATAGAAACACAACAAATTGGAGCTCTTCTGGGTAAATGAAATGCATGTAAGCCCTTACATGTAGTAGTATTGTGAGGGTAGTCAGACTGGTTTTTATACCAGAGAGAAATCTGGGAGCAACAAACTAGAGGCCCAGAGGCAATTGATGAAGATCAGTAGCTTAGAATCAAAAGTGACAGCTATGGAATATTAATCATTTAATCAAATTTTGTCGATGCCTACTATGTGCCAAGCTCTGTTCCAGATGCTAAGGGCCCAGTAACCCTATCCTCCAGCAACCATGCCATCTCTTAGAGGATATCAGATGTGCTATCTCTTTGTCTTTGGGTGATGAAAGCTGGTAGGGGAGGGGTACTGGGGTAGGAGAGTACAGATCTGAACCTGAACTTGGTTGGACTGATTTTCAGGCTCTGCTCTCACACCTGCATCTACCCAGGTACTTCCTAATCTCATGTAAAAATGATGCAGAGAGATGCCTTTGCATGGTCTTTTGTTTTTGGAAGTGAGGCTGCTTTTTTTTTTCCTTCAGTGTATCATGCGTGGTGATAAACAAAGAATAAGATATTATACACGTGTGTTCAAGGGGATTTTGAGAGCCAGTTATCATTTTGTCTCTCATTGCCAGGTTAGGGTGCAACCCTGTGTCTGCATTAGAGTAGGGAAGACCTGGGTTTGGAGGCCAGCTCTGCTGCGTACCAACTCTGTGGCCTAGCACTCTAGTCCTCGGCTCTGTCATCTAAAAGTGGGGATAATAGTCATTCTCTCATAGTATTATCATAAATATCTAGTGAGATGATGCACATAAAGCCCACAGCACACTGCCCAACAAAAAAGCATGATTTTGTCAGAAAACAGTAGTCCTTATTCTCAAGATTAGCCCTTTCCTGGTCACTTTTTCTTTCCTTGCCATCCTGGCATAGCTCCCCAGAACTCATAAATCTGTCGGCTCCAAGACTTCCAGAGCTTGTGGGATCCATCGAATCCAAACTTCTTATTTTACAGATGGCAGAATGAATAGAGAGGTTTATTGCCTTGCTCTGGATCACACGGCTAGTTAAATTATTGATCAAAGGAGAGAGAAAAGGTGTCCTGACTCTCAGTAATTATTCTTACTCCATCTTATTCCCAAAAGCTCCCAAAAGAAGTTTTTATTGACTAAAAGTTTAGGCCCCCAAGTGAAGCAAGTGCCTTATTGTCTGCACAGAACAAGGGTGCAGTGGTTTTTGTTGATTAAGTGACTATCAGCAGCTAAATTCATGGACACTTTAATTTTATTAATCTGGATGGACAAGACCTCCTTCACCTACTTCTCATACCATCCACAAGTACAATGAGAATGTATATATTCCCACAGTGGAGACAGGAAATTACACTCCACTTTGGTCATGAGATTCCATCTTTTGTGTAATAAAATCACCCACAGTACCACGATGCCCTGTAATAGCACAGTCCTACAGTCTTTGGCCACTTCCCCTAACTGCCACCCTCTGGAGAAAGCATGCGATAAAAGCTCCTAATTATTTTCCATATATTTTTATTCTTTTAGCAATTCCTATACTAAAAAGATAAAACTGTGGAAGAAGTGGTTGCCATGGAAACTGATCAAGGCTACACAGTTTCTTACAGCATGGTGTGAGGCAGGAAGGCAGGAGCAGACCATAGCTCTCAGGAATGCAGAGATAGTGGCAGGACACGCTGTTCTCTGCCTGCCTATTTGGACCTTACAAGAACACTGTGCAGTTCTGTTTTAAGTGACCCTGAATACATAAGGGGAGGGTGTTATGACATATCTTTGGGTGTACCTGACACAAAGGAAAGTAGCCCACTGAATCCACAGACACTGGAGAGTTTCAAAGAAATAATACTTTTCATTGACCTTCTGAAGATTTGCCTGCGTAGAAAGCAAAGCATCCTGGGTTGCTAGCTCAAGCATGCTCCTGCCTGCCTGCCTGGCCAAGGACAATTGGAAATTGGCATATTAAATTCACCAGCTGTTTCTTGCTGGTTAGCTTAGTGGTTAAATATATAAACTTTGGCTCAGCTTTCCTTGGTTCAAATTCTGCAGTTGCCTCTTCTTGGGTATATCATCTTAGGCAAGGTCTTTAGTGCCTCAGATATTCAGTATCCTCATCTGCAGAATAATGATGATGATGATGAAGATAATGGCAGCAGTGATAATGATAATGAACCTTTCTTAACATAGTTTAATAGAATTTTAACATAGGTACCATTTAGTACAGTGTCTGGCATGTTTGTATATACTTATGAAATTTTAGCCATTATAATTACTTATAAATTAAATTATTTTGACAAGAGATATGATATCATGTGTCCTATAAAACTATTATTTTTAGATAAATCTTACTTTGTAGTAACAGAATACTTATGTATGCTTAAAACGTATGGCCACCCTGCAAGACAGATTTATAATATATATTAGTAATTATTAAATACTATATCAGTATCAGTAATATAATGTATAATAACATTAACACTATTAGAGTAGAATACAATGTGTTTGTATGAGGAAGGAGAACCCCAATGGAAAAACAGCTGTCTCTAGGTACAATAACATAAATTATAATCAACTAGCACTGTAAGAATCCCCTGAGCAACCATTAATTTGCTACCATTCTTCATGAGCCAGAGATTCTCTATGGCCAGGCATTGGAGAGGGAGTCTATAGAACAGGTAAATTTGAGCAAAGAGGCCAATGAAAGGGATTCGTCAGCCACCCAACAGCTGCCCAGAGAGGCAAATATAATTATGAAGATGGGTGTAGCCAACTGAATTGTGAAAATGAATGGAATTAAATGAGAATGCAGATGCCAGCATCTCCAATCCAGTAAAGAGGTCCAAGCCTCCTTTACATAGTATACATGCCATGGCGTATGCTTGTGGGCGAAGGATGTTATAGAGAATAGCACAGGAACTGAGTGAACCATGCAGGAAATGGGAATTAGATGTTAGGAGTTGGCTGGAGATAAATCTCCCAACTTTGCTCGGAGTCACATTCACAAACATCTGCTGATGTCTGCTCTGAGCCAGTATTTGGTAAGTCTTCTTCTAAACATCTCCCTTAATGTCTACTACACATATAGAACAAAGAAAATCTTATATCTAACTTGCAAATGAAAATAGCTGAGAGTCAGTAGAAGTTAAATTATATGCCCAAGGCAACACAACTATTAAGAAGCAAAATTAAGACTAGTCTTTTGTTTGTTCCTAAGTCTAGTACTTTATCTTCCATCCAGAGTACAGAGAAATGTGTTCATTTGTTCCATTTGGATTGCTTTGGGAGAAGCTCACAGTTTATATTTGTGACCTCTCATTAATATCAATAAAGGCAAGCCAAGTTTTGTGAAGTTGCATAAATGTTTAAAATTCTGGGACATGTTCATATACATTAATTGCCACTGAGAGAGTAATACAAAAATTATTAAAATATGATAAAGGTTTCTGGGGGGGGATCCAAAGCAAAACTCCTTTTATATTAAATTTACTTATGTGGCTAGTAATGTCTTTATTTGGGATGATTTTAATTAGTGATGTCATATTATAAAAGAGGGCAGGAAAGTAAGGGGAGTGAGACAGGTGGTGAAGAAAGGAGAGGGGATAAATAGAATAGAATAATACAATTCTAGAATGTAGAACTAAAAAATGAATATTCATAAGCATGTGACAGTTCAAGAACACATTCTCCAATAATCACTGGATCAAAAAGAAATTAAAAGAGAAATTAAAAAATGTCTTGAGACAAACAAAACAAAACACCAAAATGTATGAAGTGTCACAAAAGCAGTACTAAGGGGAATGTTTATAGTGATAAATGCCTAAATTAAAAAAAAAAAAAGATCTTAAAAAATAAATCCTACCTGTATACCTCAAGGCACTAGAAAAAATAAAGACAAACTAAACTCAATGTTAGAAGAAAAAATAAAATGACAGAGATTTGACAGGGACTGATGCTAAAATAAATGAAATAAAGAATAGAGAAATGATAGAAATTAATTTAAAAAATGGGTTTTCTGAAAAGATCAAGAAAATTGACAGACTTTTAGCTAAACAAAGAAAAAAGAGAAAAGACTCAAACAAAATCAGAAATGAAAAAAAGAGACATTACAACTGATTTCACAGAAAAATATTGTAAAAGACTATTATGTACAATTATTCAACAGACCGAATAACCTGAAAGAAGCATACAACCTACTAAAATGGAATCATGAAGAAATAGGAAGTCTGAAGAGACCTATAATACAAAGATTATAATAAAAATAGAGAAAAGTCCAGGACCAAATGGCCTCACTGGTGAATTCCACCAAACATTTAAAGAAGAATGAATGTCTACTTTTCTAAAACAATTTCAGAAAATTGAAGCAGAGTAAATATTTCTAAACTCATTTTATGAGGCCAGCATTGCTCTGATACTCAAGCCAGAAAAAGACATGGTAAGAAAACGACAGGTTAATATACCTGATATAGATGTTAAAATATAGATGTTAAAATCATCAGCGAAATACTAGCAAACCACATTTGATATTACATGAAAAGGATTGCACACCCCTGACTGAGTCATAATTAGAGCATGCATTCAACTGCATGAAGACCCATTAGGTACTATGCAGGGCTCTGCATATGCATCGGTGAGTTACAGTCTGCAAGTTGAGTCTGTGACTAAATTGATTATAATAAAATGTCTCCAAGGATATTTTGGACTTGACCAGATTTCAAGGACCTTTTAGTGTGGACCAAGTGTCTCTGTGGATGGGACAAATGTCCCACGAGACATAATCTAAAGGGCCTGGCACTCAGCAAGCCATCAATACATCCTGCCTTTTCCACGTCCTGCCCTTGAGGCACTCATTTCATATTACGGGCTTCAGTTACCTTAGTAAATTAGGGGAACTGACCTGTGAGGAGACGTTAAACTTTTAATTCATCTGATTTTTAGAAAGTAAAACTTGTAATTACAATCTATAGTTCTACTAATCTACATCTTTGTCTAAGATGAATCAAACGTTCCTGCAGAAATTAAACCCAACCACACAGAGAGGGTATACATTCACTCATCTTAAAAAAATCGCCTGGCCCAAGCTCCTCACTGCCTGAGTTGCTGTGTTTACTGTTACTAAGGCTACAAGAGTTTGTTTACACAAGGAACACATCTTTAACCATTTTAAAAAATAAGACATAGGGACAGCTTGTACTCCACTAAGGAAAAAAGAAAAACCAAAGCCACAAATCCATCTGGAGAGGCTGAATATGATAGACCCTTTAATTTCAAGGGTAACATGGTTAAAGAGTTCAGTGAAGGGATGATTTAATTTTATATTTGGTTTAAAGATAAAACTCTCCATTTTCCTTCATCAGCTAAGGAGCACAATGCACCAATGTGCATTTATAAGAGATGTTGGCAAAATACACCCAGTCGTTTTCCTTTACAGACCTAAAGAATCCTGAAAACATAGAAAGAAAAAAGCCCCCAGGTTTCCGCATAGAAATTATTAATGTATATTAGAGTTGGAATGAGATCCAAGATCTAAGCCTCCTTCGATTTTATTTCTCTTTTATGTATTTCATACCGAGAGTAACTTCACTTAAGAATCATAAACCACAAACATATTGGAAATCTCATTTCTTACCCTGCAATCCATACATCCTATTTGCCCAATGGATTAGGCAGTAGATATTCATTCAGTTGGGTCAATCTGAAAACCAACTTAATATTTGCCCCCTAATAGCTTACATGTGCTTTTAGCTTGTGATATAAATCAGGTTTTTTTGTTTATTTTTTCTTTCCACTTAGTTAATGTGAGCTGGTTATACCTAGATACCTTGTCACCATATATCATAGCCAAAATGTTGAAAACCACACATAAACGAGAAAAATTTTAAAGCAGCTAGAGAAAAATGAAACATTACATACAGGGACATCATAATTTGAATTAACACAGACTATATACATGAGAAACCATGGAAACCAAAAGTTGGTGAGATACAATTTCTGATAAAAGAAGACCAAAAAAATTTGTCCCCAGGAAACCTGTATTGTCAGAAATACTAAAAGAATTTCTTTAGACTGAAAGGAAATAATACCGGAAATAAACTTGGGTCTTTAAAAAGAAATGAAGGGCATTGGAAAAAGTAAATACTTGGGTAAAAATGGAAAACTCCTTTTTAAATTATTTAATTTAGTTCTGACTAGGTAAAGCAAGATTATAACATTGTGTTGGAATTATATGTATTTTTAATAGTAATGAGAAGCATAGCATATAGAACAGAAAGGTGGTGGTGAAGACCCACATGATTGCAAGTTTTCTCCATTTTGTGACAAGTGATACTATATTAACACTAGGTAGAATGTGAAATGCGAAAGCTACATATGCCATCCCCAGAGCGATCACTAAAAAAATGTAGAGATAAGGCTGAAAATCCAATCGAGATGATAAAATTAAATTCTAAAAAATATTCAAATTATTCAAAAGCAGGCCAGAAAGAGGATTAGGAGGAACAACAACAAAAAGTTGGGACAAACAAAAAAAGGAAGCCAGTAGACTTAACTTAACCACATTAATAATTACATTAAATAGTAATATTTAAACACTCCAGGGAAAGGTCAAGACTTTCAGAATGGATAAAAGTGCAAGAGTCCACTATATACTATCTGCCGAAGATCACTTTCAATAAAAAGGCACAGATAAATTGTAAGATAAAAAGACATATAAAGAGATATAATATGAGAACAGTATGATAGGCTGACTCTCAGATGGTTGCCAGAGATGTCCTTGTCTCCAGGTAGATGTCTTCTGCCCTTGTGTAATATCCTCCCCTTGAGAATGTCCTGGAATTACAGACTATAATATGGCAGAAATGACAGGATGACACCTCCAGGGTCAGCTCATATAATATCTATGGCTCCTATTGTGGGTGCTAGTGTGTGCATGCTTTCTCTCTCGCTCTCTCTCGCTCTCTCTCGCTCTCTCTCGCTCTCTCTCGCTCTCTCTCGCTCTCTCTCGCTCTCTCTCGTTCTCTCTCATTCTCTCTCACTCTCTCTCTCTCATCACTTGCTCTGGGGAAAGCCAGCAACCGGCCATATCTTGAGGACACTCAGACAAGCCTTTAAAGAGCCTGCATAGGAGAGGCTAAGGCCCTCAGTTCAATAGGCCTTGAAGAACTGAGACTTAACAGACAACATAAAGAGTGAGTTTAGAGTGGATTTTTCAGCCCAAGTGGAGCCTTGAGATTACCTCCACCTTGGCCAACAGTTTTGCTGCAACTTCATGAGAGACTTGAAGCAAAATTACTCAGCTGAGCCGCTTGGTTAATTCTTGACCCACAGAACTGTGAGATGATAAATGTTTGTTGTTTTAAGCTAATAGATATTAGAGTGATTTGTTTCACCACCAATTATAATTATTGCAAAGTAAGCCTGACAAAGCTGGAGTGGCTATAGTAGCAATATATAAAGTAGGAAAAGAGCAATAACACAGATAAAATGAAGACAAAGTTATAACAAATAAAATCATTTCATAATGATAAAAAGGATCAATTCATCAGAAGGGCATAACAATGACAAACTTCTAAAACCCAAATAACAGAGCCTCAGACTACCTCAAGCAAACATTGATGAAAGTGTAGTGAGAAATAAACAAGTCTTCAATCAAACGAGATTTTAATAGCAATTGATAGAACAACTAGCAAACAAGAATCAGTGAATAGATGACCTGAACAGTACATTCAACTGCCATGACCTAATTAAAACCTATGGAACACTGTTTACACAGCTGCACAAGATAGATTCATGGAAAAAAATACATATATGTGCTTGGCCACAAAACAAGTCCCAACCAATGAAAAAGTAGTCTTGCTCTTTGAGTATAGTGTTCTACAATTTAAAATCAATAAGAATAAGATATCTGGGAAACCCTAAATAAAAAATATTTTTAACATAACTCTAAAGGAAATACGACACACTAAAGTATATGTGAGGAAAAGAAAGCAATGAATAATGAGAAATTCATAGGTTTAAATGTCATATCAGAAAAGTAAACAGTCTAAAACAAAGAGCTAAGATTCCACCCTAAGAAATTAGAAAACAAAAGAACAAAGTAAAGTCATTAAGTCAAAGAAATAAATAATAATGATAAGAGAGGAAATCAATAAAATAGAAAACAAGTAATACAATGGCAAAAACCCAAGATTTGATGCTTTGAAAAAAATCAACAAAATTAATAAAAATGTAGCTATATACTGCTGCTCAAGAAAAAAGAAAGAATAAAAAATTGCAGGAATGAAAGTATCACTCGCTATAGATCTTTAAACATTAAAAATATGCCAATGAATTTGGTGACTAAGATGAAAAACAGACAAATACCTTGGAAAATTCAGCTTATCAAAACTGACAAAAGATGAAACAGAAAATCTGAGTCATTTTATTTTTATTAAAGAAACACACACACACACACACACATGCATGCACACACACATACACATACACACTGGTTTCTGATGGTTTCATGGGTCAATTGTCTCAAACATTTTAGCAAGAAACAATATGAAAATAGAAGAGGAAGTAACATTTTCTAACCTGTGTTGTAAAACATGTATAACCTTAATATTAAAATCTGACAAAAACATTATTAAAAAAGAAAATTGTAGACAAATAATCATGAATAAAAAAACTTAGCAAACTGATTTTAAAAATCTTTAAAAAGGATAATACATTATGATCAATGAGGTTTACCTTGAATATTTCAACTTGATTTAGCATTTTTAAATCTATCAATACAATCCACAATTATAAGAGAAAAATATGATCATTTCAGTAGCGATCTAAATGATTTTTGACAAAATTCAACAACTCATCTATGATGTAGCCTCCCAGCAATCTACAAATAGAAGCAAATTTCCTCCATGTAATAAAGGGCCACTTTAGACATTTTATATTTATTATCAGACTTAAGAATGAATATTAAATATTTTCTTTCTAAAACTGGGAACAAGGAAGGAGGTGTACTCTTACCACTACAATTAACATTGTACTAGAGCTTCTTGCCATAGCGAAAAAGAAAATGTATAAAAATGGGAACAAAAACAGTTGAACTTTTCCTGTTTACAGATGAGATAATACTTCTGTTGAAAATTTCATGGCCTAAATGAAACAACCATGAGAAACTATCAGTATTTTAGCAAATTTATATGATACAAGATTTCTATAAAACAAAACCTAAATTGTATTTTTATCTATTAGCAGTAAATAATTAGAAAATAGACGAAAAATTCAACTCCATTTATAATAGCATACCTGTATGATTCCATCGTTTTTGAAATTATTATCTCCCCAAATATCTTAAACTACTGAGATAGTGCCCCACAAAACACCTCTGTATATCTCTTGCCTCTAACATCACATCCCAATTTAACACCAGTGAGAGTTTTAGCAATAGCCCTTCTCCACCAGCCCAGGGCCTTCCTATACTCGACTGTCATCAGTGCTAGAATCCTCTCTGTCAGCTAGTTAGTGGGTACAACAGCTTTTATATCCTGCATCTGCTCCCTCAGTCCATTCCTGGAACAGAGTTAGGTCAGTGCTCCATGGGGAAAGAACACTAAGGTGGTCTTTGCCGACAGACTGTGTGCTGGGAAGTGGGCTCATAACAACTGTGAGGGAATAAGGAAGGTAGGACTAGGCAGAGGAAGAAGTCAGATTGTGATACAGTTATAGCAGAGGCCTTGGGTGTCCCCACAGGGTGCTCTGAAGTGTGGGTGGCCCTTCAGCATGTCCTGAACTGTGGCATGGGGACCTGGACTTTGTACCCCTGAATTAATCAGTTATGGAGTGTGAATCGACATTGAAGAAGGGAGGTTGCCATGTGCAAAGAATTTCCATTTATGTAGAGCAATTATGGGGAAGATGCTCAGTGGGCAGCTGTCAGCAGCCACCACGCTTGGAGGCAGGGGAATAGTGTGTGGTTCCTGAGAGTAGCAGGACGGGGGCCACAGCACCTACCACCCCTGGGTAGGGAGCTGCCATGAGAGCTCAGTCCAGAGCTGCTGAGACCAAAAGAAGCAGCAGAGGACATGGAGAGGAGAAAGATAAAGAGATAAGTAAGAGGTAAGGTCAATATGACTTAGTAAAAATACATATGGCAGATGAGGACATATTTAGGCTGTTCTGCTACTGAGGTTTCAACTTTATGAGATTTTCACTTGAATAGTTAACAGTGAGGAAACTTCACAATAAAGGAAGAGACTCTGAATCAGAGAACGTCAAGAGAGAGGCACTGGACTGATAATCCCTTATTTGACTGTGGGTGAAAAAAGCATGAATGGGAAGGAAATTCTTGCTGTATTCAGAGTTTCGTACTTCATTACTATTCAAATCTGGGAGAGGGTTTGGGGTTTCCATATATGGTCAACAATCATGTGCAAACAACTGTGGTTATCTCCAATTTTCTCTATTAATATCATACAACTCTTAAAGCAAAATTAACTTTAGCTTGTGTTATTTTCCTTGTGCAAAATAGATTTTATCGCAGTATTTTGGGATAGGAACAATTAAATCATATAAATAATGATGGCATGTCAAAAGTCCCAAAGGAAGAAAATTACTGTGTTAAATGGCTAAAAAAATGAAGAAATGGTTTCTAATTAGTTTCATTTTCTTTTCTTAGAGCAGACATAGATTGAAGGAGATGTTATGTTGCTGATAATAGACTTATATATATTAGATTTAAATATCTTTAACTGAAGCTTTAAAAATATTTCCCAAATATGAAGACTACATTGAATTACATAATCTGGTCCAGTCTCTGTTTGACAAAAACATCAGCAATAGACCCTGAATAGTACTTAGCAGCTCTAGATTATAATTAATCAAAACAAGAGAAGATTCCCAGAGAACATCATGACTACTTTCAATATTTAAATGATAAAATTGTGTATGGCCAAATAGGAGATAATGGGAATTATCTTCTATTAGTGTGTATGAGTGTGTACCATGAGCCATGCAATGAACTTGCATAGTTAGCTCATTTCCTCAATAATGCTAAGACGGGACCACTGTTAATCTCATTTTATAAATGAACACGCTGAGGCCCAGAGAGTTAAAGATGGTGCAGTCAGCAATGGCGAGCTGAATCAAACACGTGTGATGTTTCCACGTGGAAACACTTTTCCTGCTTTCTACTCCTGTTTGAGCAAGAAAGCTAAAAACAGTGGGAGTAAAAAATACACCTACAGAGATTTGCCGTGAAACAAGGGAGTACCTTTTGACACCCAGAATGGTCCAGGGTGAAATTGTCTGCTACTTGGCATTGTCACCTGGAGGGCTCCCTAGGGAAGCATCTGCCTAGAGGAGCTGTCTGTTTTTAATCCCCCACCCCTACTGACTCACCCTGCCCTAGGGCACTAGATGGAGCTCTGTGGAAGCAGTTCTAGGGATGAGGGGAGGACTGGAAGGAGTTACTGAATGTGCAGGACTGGACTTTCTCAACTTACACCAAGCAGCGCTTACTGGGACAGAGCCCTACAGATGGCATCCACTGATGGGTGGCCTGTTTCAGAGCATTGACACCTTCAGCTTATACCTAGAAACACCTAGGTGGCTGGAACCACAAGAGTCTTGCTTAGGGCATGATGTGCCAGGGGGAACACGGCCTTTGGAGGTCACCCAAAAGACCTGGGGTGAAGTTTCAGTTCTGCCGTATAGAGGTGGTTTATGTGGTCTTTCATTTTTCTGAGACTTGGTTTTCTCATCTCTAAAGTGGTGGAGAGAATGCCTCTTTCACTAGGTTGCACTAACGACTAAACGAGCTAGAATGGCAAATCTAAAACATATGGCATATAGTCAATAATCAGTACCTTTGACTCCATGCAGGCATGTATTTTGGTGGGGAGGTGAATGTACATGGTACTAGCAATGCTAGAAAATGCTGATTCCCTCATCTGATCCTTCCTTTGCTTTTTAGATCCACCAGAGGAGCCTTAGCTACGAGTAAAGGAGAGAGAGAGGAAAGAAGTGGAAAGAGGAAGTAAGAAAGTTAGGCACTTCTACATGAATCGTTCATTTAATTTTTCCGAAAGTATATGATGAATGATAGTTGTACCCATATTAAATATCTAAAACCAAAGCTAGCTTGGCTTTTTATCATGCTCTTCCATCCAACAAATATATATTGATGATCCCTGAGGTGGAGGATATGGTGCTAATCAATATCTTCAAGGGGCAAAAATATAAATGAGACATGTTCTCGCACCTGTGGAATTCACAGAATGGGAGAAGACTGCAATAGACTGAAAGTTTCTACTCCATCAGTGTGATGGCATTAGCACGTAGGACTTTGGGGAAGTAATAAGTTCACGAGGGTGGGACTCTCATGAATAGGATTAGTGCCATTATAAAGGAGAATCCAGAGCTCCCATGCCTCTCTCCACCATGTGGGATCATGACGAGAATATGGCAGTCTACAGCCAGGCAGTGGGCCGGCACCAGAATCTGACCTTGCTGATGCCCTCATCTGGGACTTCCAGCATTCAAAACTGTGAGAAATAATTTCTGCTCTTTACGCTCCCAGTCTGTGATGATTGGTTAAAGCAGACGGAACTGACTAAGACCCAGACTAAGACACACTCAAATCCTATGCATGCTTAGAGAAGTAGGCTGTTCATTTGAAGCCTTGTGGGTCATTTTTTTTTTTTAATCTTTCAGTTCAGATTTCTAACACTGATTAGAAATTTTGCATCTTGACTTTAGTTTAAAAACAGAGTTTTATGCCCACTTTTTTAGACAGGGCAATTTTTTTTTTCAATGGAAAGTTAAATACCTTGCCTCACATAAACTTTAAATTACCTTTCACAGCTCATTGAGATAAAAGGTGTGAATCTTAAAATCGTGTAGAGAGTGTATGGGGTGTTTTTTGAAAAAGACAGTTAATTGGGAGGTGGCTTTGGGTCACTGGTGGATGTAGAGTAGGGTTCTCCTCAGTAAATCAATGAGCAGCACTTCAGCCTTCATCACCAGTTAGTTCTCATCTTCTCTGCGTGATCTGTGCTATTCCCAAAAGTGTGCAGTTCAGGACAAGAGCTTTCCTGCTCACTTCTTCTCAAACATGCTTTATTGTGTGTTGTTTATACAGTTTCCGAAGTCAAGAGGAATAGGTTGGTTTGTGAGACAGATGATCTCTGCCAAGAAAGACTTCTTAAAACCCAGTGGAGGAAGGAAATAATAACAACAGCACAAGACTGTATACAGAACACTTTTATCTTGACTCAGCAAGACTTGATGGCACTCCTAGTGGCACTGTAGGGGCTACACGAAGCAGATGGGCAAGGGGAAGATGGGGTTGGGACCTTGCTTGGGTCTGATGTTTCAGAATAGGATAGATGCCTGCGGGTGGATAGAACAGCAGTGTGCAGGCATTACAATTGTAGGCAATGCCTGGATTCTGATTCAAGCAATCTGGAGTTTGTCTGGGAGCTTGTGTTTTTAACAAGTCACCTAGGACTCTCCATTAGCTCCTGGTAAGCTACTTTGGAGTGACACACTGTACACATGTGTGTTTATAGAGGACCAGAACATGTTAAGAACATGCCAGCATTCCCATGAAGTTGTTGACAGGTTGCATGAAGAGAAGGGTGGGAGATATGGCCGTAAATGTAGGTAGGGACTAGGCTGTAGGGGCTCTGTTGATCTTACAGGTACTGAGTGGTCGGTAGGGCTCTCAGACTTAGGAGCACCCTCATCAGGTGAAGGTTTTAGCCACACAAATCTGGTTGCATTTGAGGAAATAATTAGCTTTGGAACAACTAAAGCCAAGAGAACATAGACAGAGTTACTATAATAGTCTCGGGAGAGGAGAAGCTTGTTGAAAGAGTGAGGGTGGAAGGACGAGCTCATCATCAATCATTTTGACATGATTTTTGATAGTATGTAACATTTATTTTTTTGTCATTACTTGAGGCCTGTTATAATATATTCTTTATTTGCAAAAAGACTTCCACTCTACATCCTAGTCTAAAAAGTCAAGAAAATCAAAGAAATACTAAAATTGTTGCCTTGGGGTTTAAATCTGTTCATCCGAAGACAGGCTACATGATTTCTTCAGACAATGGCAGAATTGTCTGTGGATGTGTTTGCTTTAACACTTTCAAGGAGAATCAGATAGATTCTTGGGAACAAAAATTTCCATGTGTTCAAGACTGGGGAGGACGAGTAGAGATTGGTAATATTCATGCCAAATTTCAGCCGGTTACCCCCAAACATCTTCTCTAGCATGTATTTTCTACTTTTTCATCAGGTGATACTTTGTTTAGGGGAGTTGATGTTTCATTGGTTCTACATTCAAACATTGGGGGTAGAATTTTTGAGGCTAAATAATAATACATATCACTATGTCAGAGTATGTGGAATGAATGGAAGAAATAGGGAGGTTCATTTTATAGATACCTATAAAAATGTCTATACTCTTTAACCAGTAATCTCACTATTAGGAATTTGTCCCAAGAACATAATTCTAAAGAAGAAAAAAAAAACTGAAAGCAAAAGCTTTTAAGCGAAAAAAAAGAGAAGAAACAGGGAAGAAAAAGACCCTAGATATTCCAAGTAAGATAAGATGGTTAAATAAGACGTGTTAAATAATTGATGATGTGATGAATTTTATTAACCAAATTTATAATTGGTCAGACAAGAATGATTTTGTTCTTTACATGTTTTACACTAGGGGTTTGTAAGTATGGCCACTCCTGTTTTATAAATAAAGTTTTATTGGAACATAATCATGTCACTGCATGTATGTATTTTAAGCCACAGTGGGTAAAGTTGAGTAGCTTCATGACAAAACCTGGGAAGTGTAAAATGGCATGGGCAACCTAACATATTTATTCATTCAGAATGTTTGCTGACCTGTGATTTAATCTAAAGTAGAAACAGCATTTCTCGGATTTGTTTGCTATCAGCTCCCATGCCAGGGAGTGATTTCCTGTCGGATCCTGGGTGCATGTGTGGCACGAGTGAGAGGGTACAAGTGTTCAATTAGGAAGGGGCATGAGCATAAGAGACTACTTAGGTCCTGGAAATATTTTGCTTGATCTGAGAAGTGGCTACACGGATATGAACATACACAAAACCATCAACATGCATTCTTAAAATTCATGTACATTAGTTTATTTATCTCATACCTCAAAAAATTTTAATGATTAGATAAACTGGGATCTGTGAAATTTAATTAAACAAGAAGGAATTCTGTCTCTCTCTTTCTCTCTCTCTCTCCTTCTCTTTCATTCCCTCCTTCTTCCCTCCCTCCCTTCCCTAACCCTTCCAAAAGATTCCAGACTGAACTATATTTAGAGTATCATAACATAAAATAGTAGACTGCTTTCTCAACAAAGGAACACAATTGCTCTTGAATTCTCAAAAAGAATATCAAAGACCAGAAGCAGCTTCCTTCTGCCTGAAATAGTTAAGTAGGTTTCCCTTGTTGCTGCAGCCAGCAAGCAATCAGGGGTTGGCCCCAGAGCAACGGGGGTTGTGAAAAGCATCCAAGGATGGATTCAGTGTTTCATGATCTGCCCCAAGCCACAGGCTGTTGCACTAAATCAATAAAAATCATCCACAGAGTTTTTGGATTTACTTTTAAAAAGTAGCATTTCTATGAACCTCCTAGACAGATACAAGAAACAGCTTGACTCTGGGTTTAGAAACAATTTGCAAATAACAATTCCCATTGTTCCTCGTTATTCTGGCTGATGAGCAAATGACTTCACAGCTTGACAGAATGTATGTAGCTATCTATTGACTTTGCACTTGGGAGAACCTCAAGATCCGTTTTCTCATAAGAAAAGTTTGGATCATGTCACAATCAAATGCCAATGATTTTTGAGGTTCATTGGTTTATATCAGTTGACTAGGAGGAAGAAGGTTCGCAACTTTATCTAGTGACTTAAACAATATATACCCTTCTTGTTGCCTTTGAATACCAGCTATCTTAAAAGGAATCTCAAAACTTGATTTTGGCAAAGCCACACGTACAAGGTCCAGTATCAGATTCATTAATCTTCATCGAGCATTTAGTATGATCTTTGAAATGGGTATGAAAATTACATTTAATAGATGAGAAACTGAATTAGCCAAAGTTTCCATAATAGTCTCTCTCAGCAAAGCTAGAATTTGAATCAAGATTTTCTGGCCTTGAGAAAAACTCTCAAAGTTAGTACTTAATTACAGTTGCTTCTTTAAAGTAAAATAATAACATTTAAGATCTGGTTAATTAGGTATATGACCTTGGGCCAATAACAGTAGCCCCCACCTGTTAAGGATTCATGGGGCATATGTTCGATGACTCCCAGTGGATGCTTAAAAATATTTACTATTTTTTCCGATACATACATATCTATGATAAAGTTTAATTTATAAATTAGGCATAGTAAGAGATGGACAACAATAACTAATAAAATAGAACAATTATGACAATATACTGTAATAAAAGGTAGGTGAATGTGGTCTCTTTTACTCTCTCACAAAAAATCTTTTCAGTTTTTTATTTCTGGAATTTTCCATAGAATGTTTTTAGATGGGGATTGACTGCAGGTAACTGACACCAGGAGAAGTGAAACCGTGGATAAGGGGGACTACTGTACCTCACTGCTTTAACTTTAGTCTTTTGATCTGAAGATAAATCAGTTGCACTAATATGTCTTCGAAATGTTGTGGGTTTGTACTTACCATATTTAGCTCTAAAAATCTGTCCTTTTTTATTTCCTGCTTTAGCACCAAAAGAACCAAAGACAGTTTTATTTGAACTAGCAATCTGTTGGGAAATTATAATTCAAACCACTCAATCTATTCTTTTCTATAATAAGATTATTTAAAAGTACCCACTCTCACACAGAGAGAGACTTGTGATGAAAGGCCTGGGCTGTATAACCAAGGCCAGATTTTTAGAAAATTCAACACAATTGAAGTGATTAATGTACAAAATGACCTGAGAATGTTTGGGACAGAAAAAAATATATAAACGTTTTAAAGAATTGAGCAAATGAATGTTTTAGTAAAAAAAGTTGTGATTTTTTTTGTCTATAATATGGAGTAAAAAGAGCGTTTTGAGCTTATGTTGGCTCATAGTTTCATAAGACAATTTTCAGAAGAATCTCACATATATCTGTGCTTTGCTATAGAATTGTGTGTGTGATACTCCTTTTACTGAACAGATTAACTCTTTGCATATCTCCTGGTGGAAAATTCTTCTTCATTTCTGTCTAAAGCTTTAAGCATGTACCTCATCTACCTGAATTATACTCTTGAAATGGTAACCCAAGTTTAAAGATTTTTTTAAAAAAATTCTCAACTCCTTGCTAGATGGTAAAGCCAGAAATGATCCATTTTTTTTGTGTGTTTTTTGTTTGTTTGTTTTATCTCAGCTAGTTCAAGATTGGAATGATAATAAAAATGGCCTTTTCATATTTTAGTTCAATTTAACAAATATTCATTAAACATATATTCTATGTAAATCTAATTGGTAGATTTGAGGGTTGAAGGTTTCTGGCTATAAGAATCCACTTCTCGTAGGACTAAAATTATAATACAATGAAGTAAATGTATCAAAAGCATTAAGTCTACATCTCAAAAATACTATAAAAGAGGAGAAATTAATATAGTCTTTGAGAGTCGCAGAAGGCTTTGCAAGAAGTGACTCATGAGTGGAGTTTTTAAGGTAAGTAGGAGTAATCTCAGTGAAGGAGTTTGTAAGACAAACTGAGTGATGGCATGCAAGGGAGTTATACTCGACATAGAGGATTTAAATACCTTAGTTAAGTAATTGAAACAAAACATTTGACATAGTGGTCTGGATACTTTCCTAAGTGCTCTCAACCTCCTATTGGGGCAATTCATGAATCTTACAGCCCAGCCTCTTGAACTCTCAGACTGGTCTACGCTCAATGAACAATTTTTTTTTCAAAGATTTTATGGGTTATCAATGTATTCTCATGAATAAAGCACAGGAGGGGTCCTCACAAGAAAATGAGCAAAAGTGATGTGAATACAGAGTGTTAATGGATTCACCTTTCGCAATTACATTTCCTTTTTGAGGAAAGGAGGAGTAGGCTAGGCCTTTTTAGCCACACCCCAGTCATTGAATGTGAGCTTGACTTTGAGTAAAGCAGCTTCTCCGAGCACAGGGTAATTTCCAGATGAGTCCAGGGACTCATCTATGAGCCACCAGTGGCCATTTGTCATTTGGGGCAATAAGTGTCTCAGTGTTGAAAGGGAACTGGGCAGTGCTCCACAGTCTCTACACAATTGTCCTATTCCTTAGACCTATTAGTCTATTAAGAATACAAGTTTCTAATCTAGTAACATTTCAAACCTTGCTGAAATTAGTAATTAGATCTGTTCTAAGACTGAAGTATCATAACACAGTAAGGTTGTGGCACTGGCATTTAAACTGAAAGTCACGTATTCACTCCTTTTGCGCCTTTAAGGAGAAAGGCTAGTGAAGGAAGAAAGAACACTAACCAACCTGTACGATACACAGGAACATCAGCCAAATGAAAACCAGTGAATCACTTCATTTTATCCTGAAAGTAGCCTCTGATGTAGGGATTCCATCAAGGCAGGAGATACAAAATCACAGCAGGACATATCCAACATCCCTTAAATGCCATCACCGCTCAACCCTCCTACCTTGAAAATCTCCCTTATGTTATATTGCAAAATGTTTTTCACGTTTTATCAAATCCTCACAACAACTTTATGCGTTTGGTATTCTCATTCTCACTTTACACGTCGGAAAATTAATGCTCAGATAGTTTAAGTTTACTATCCAAATATACCAGATGTCAGGACTGGAACTTGCACACAGGCCTCTCTGGCCCCCAAATCATGCAACACTTTTTCCTACAGTAAACTGCCTTTGCATGCTTCATATTCAAATATACCACTAAGGGGAAAAAATGAATTCAGTATGGAGGAGAGAGCATTTTCTAGAAATCTCTTAGGAATGGAAAGAATTAATTATGAACCCAATTCCCCTAAAAACTAAGCACTCTGAAAATTAGTTTCTTGGAAGCTGTTTTTGTCCTCCAGAGTGCCATTTAATATGAGAAACAATCCATTCAGGTGTCCCACCTCACTAAACTACTAGCTAGCTTCCCGACAAATAAAGGAAACCAAACATGTCCTCCCCCTAAGATGAACCCAGTCTTTAGAAAAGTCACTGAAAATAAATAGAGATACAATTCCAAAACTCATTATTGGAATTAAAAACAACATTTCATTTCTTGAGTTCTAGTAAAGCCTTTAAACTGGCCAGATAGCAGCAAAAAATAGGAATGAATGAGTTTAATGACTTTTTGCTCATAAAATGCCCATTGCTAACGAAAAAGATGAGCATAGAGGGGAAATTATATACACGCTGACTATTAACAGTTATTAGTCAATGATACAGAAGCCGAAATGCACATTCGAGAGCAATAATAATAAAAAAAAATTCTTTGGCTTATCTTGGCAGTGTCCTTGGTCTCTCTGTGAACTTAAGCTGATAGGTACAGCGTTGGATTGTTGCTTAGAGACTGAAGAGGACATGCTTAGATTACCCAACCACATTTGGCCCCTCTTTATATGTGAGAATCAAGTCGATGTAGACTAGAACTCTAGATGTACTCAACTCGCAGACTATTTTGTCAGAGAAGTTGATAGTTTGATATAATAAAAATTATACAGTCTTTGGAGTCCAATCTTTGGAACGTTACTTAGTTTCTCTTAGCTTGAGCTTCCCTGTCAGTGGAGGAGAAATGGGGTGTAGGGGTCATTGACTTTCCTGGAATACAGGGAGAACTAAATGAAAGGATGCATGGACCATAGTAAGTGTTCATTTTTCCTCTCCTTCCCTTTTTCATGATGAACTTATGCTCAGGATTTGTTACAAATAATAATAGACCACTTGTGAATGAACTGCTTTTGTGTGACATAATAGGACAAAGCAGTAAGAGAATAAGTATGAAAAATTTGTTTAATCATTCAGAGCTATGTTCTAATATAACTTCCTCCATAATATTGAAAAAATATGAATGGTTACATATGTATTATTTTACAAGATTGCAATTGATGTAGGAATCAGATTTCATTGGGGAAGACAAAATGTATATACAGAATTCCATTCATCAGGGGAAGGGAGTATTGCATCAAAACTGGACAGAAATGATTCGATTCAATCTGTGCATTTATCCCAAGTGTGCTTAGCATTATAGGCATTTTGACTCATTATTTCCAACTCTCTCCCTATATTTCAGCTTTGTGATCTACTTTAAGATTGTTAAAAAAAAAATCCGGTTTGGAAGTAGAAAAAGCCATGCCATTTTCACCAGTCCAGCTGTAGCAGTGGTGAAGTAAATACTGTCTTTGATTTCTACATGGCTTTTAAGGTCCATATCTCAAACTGGTTGGAACCAGTAGAGTGAAGGAATGATTGCTAGATTTCTCCTATACTCCCACAATGCCAAGAGATTTGAACTGTGATTATGGGCAATGCAGAGACTTGGAAGAATTTTTAAAAGGTGACCATTCTGGTGAGGATTGCCAAGCCTACACGGGTATTGAGAGTTCACAAAAATATTATCATTTGAGTTTGTACTTGAAATGACCAACACATTTGTAGGTGTAGATAGAGTGGTGTTCTAGACAGAGAAGACCAATAAGAAAAGGTGGAAATGGTGAGTATTTGCAAGTAATATGATGGAAATTGATGTAGTGTTGTTGGAGAATGAGTATATTTAGGGAAGAATTGGGAAATAAAGCTTTGAAAGGTAGATTTACCTGGGAAAACATATAGAAAATATCAGAAACAAAAGGCTTTGATGTGTTTGGGGTGGGTAATAAAAAATCATTGAAAGGTTTATAGAAATAGTAACTTAATATTTGTCCTTATCGAATAACACAGCTAAATCAGAAATTTTGCTGTTTTATGCATTCGAGTGTTTGTATACGTTTTTTGTTCATTTCTATTATTAGTGTTAAGATGAGACAGGTAAGGTTGATTTTCACTGAAAATCAACTAAAATATACCTGTACCTCAATCTGTGTGTGTATGTGCGTGTACATGTGCATATGTACATGCATATGTGAATATACATGTAAAAGTAGCAAGATATTTATGCGCATTCAATATTTCAGTAAGGATGTTCATGCTTAAATATTTAAAAAAGTTATTTTCAGTCTCATTTGTTCTTGAAAGGAGGGACAAACCCTACCAGACTTTGGGATTCTCTACATGTCTCGAGCTATTTTTTCAAATGCCTTGGGTTTGGCAGGTCTCAAATTCAATGTTTGCCAAGTCTTTCCTCCTTCATTTTTAAACCCACATGTATTCGAAGGGAAATTTAATGCATATGTTTTTTTTTATTCGTCTACACTTAACTCATCAAAAATGTTTTAAGGACATTTGAAGTCTAACAAACCTTCAAAGTCTCCATTATTAAAACCCTGGAAATTGGAATTAAATCATGGAAACTCAAGATTGGCATTTATTCAGAAATTGGGACTCCTCATTACATACATGTACTGAATCAAATGCCTGTGCCATGAATGAACAATTGGAAACATGGTTTCATGTTTAGTTCTTACTTAGTGAGGCAAGCCCAGATTACCAATACTGCATCTGTTTCACGTGGTAGTTGTGGGTTTTTATTGAACCAAAGTTTCTTGATTCTCCCTATGACAATGAAATACTTTTGTGAGACAAAGAGCAGTCTTACCTACTAAGTGATGCTCAAACCTATCATGTTTACCTCATTGACATGCATGACTACCTTATTCAGCAGTCAAACTGTGGATGGAAAATTATTCTCAGGTGACCACCATGTTAATTTACTGACACAGGAACTGAACATATTATATAGGCAAAAATTCAGCTCACGTGGTTTAATTGGATTTCTGATACCTGGCTGGTTTTCCACATGTGAACATTCTTCCTCCATTGTCAATAGTGAAGGAAATAAATTTTTGTATTTATTTGTTTGATTTTTGATAAAAGGGGAAGGTGAATTTGGGGGATCTAAATTTTATTTTCAGATTAAGGAAAAAGTAAACTCTCACAACATTCACAACTATAGGGAGGACACTGAACTAGGTCAATGGTTCTCAACCTGTTTTTTTTTTTTTTTACTTAAAATATTCTGCATAGTTATTAAAGAATTCATAAATTGTTTCAATATTTTATAGGACATTGAAAAACTGTGATTATCGTTTATTGCTTTAAAAATACTAGCATTTTGTGAATGTTTTGAATAAAGTTAAAGAAAATGTAATATATTAGTCTTTAATAAATAGATTGGTCATTATATTTTTTAAAAATAGAAACATTATGTATTGTGAGGAAAATAAAACTGTCTGTTGGTGGTAACCAGTGGTGGAAACCATTAGCATCTGTGATTTTTCAGGTCCTTTCCAGTTTTAAGGCTCATAAGTATCTTACTTTAATTTTCAGAATATACTTTGAATACAAGCTTTCTATGTAGCAAAAATTTCTTGACAATCTTCTTAACTCATGTTTCCTTCTGCTCTGGAAGTCACCCCCCACTATGGTGAGGTGGTTCATCCAGCAGTGGGGCCAATTCCATGGGAATTTTCCCTCTATGCCCCTAGCTATAGCTGATGGGTCCATGTATGATCACCTGACTCTGGTTACTAAATTAGATTTAAATTAAAAACAGAGCTTTAGTTCTGTTAGAACTAAGAGTTATTGATGACAATATTCAGAGCAAATATTTTCAAACAACCATTAGAGACCTAAATTCTCTGAATTCTGCCCTTCCCAGGAGTGTTTGTTTTCTAATGTCACATAGCAAATCATCACAAACTTAATGGCTTAAAAGGATACAAATTTATAATCTCAAGTTTCAGTGTGTCAGGAGTCTAGGCACAGGTTGCCTGTGTTCTGAGCTCAAGGTCAGACACAGCTAATGTCAGGATGTCAGCTGGAGGTGCAAGCTGAGACTTAGGGTCTCTTCCAAGATCGTGCAGTTTGTCATAATCATTTCTTTTGGTCGTAGATGGAAATCCCATTTTTCTTGCTGGCTGTTGGCCAGGGGTTACTTTTAGCTCCTTGCAGCTTCAGCCAGGTCCTACCCACATGGCCCTCTCACAGTATGAAAGCTTTCTTCTTTGAAGTCAGCAGGAGAATCTCTCTTCAGTCTGCCATGACAAAGTCTTATACAATGTAATATGATCATGGAGTGGCTCTCCATCATGTTCGTTGGCCCGGCCCACACTCAAACAGAGGAAATTATACAGATCATGTGTACCAGAGGGTGAGCTCTTGGGAATAGTCTATGAATTCTGGTCTTGTAGTTCAAGTCTTATTTTTGGAAATAGCCTGGTATCCTTTAAAAAATTGTCTTTGTGTGTATTCTTACCTTGTTCTAGTATTTTTTTTTTTTTAGTTTGGTTTTCCCACTTACAGCAAAAGAACCTTAACTGAGATAGAATATTATATTCTTGACACCATCCCTTATAACTCCTAGGGAATATCTAAAATAGAGTAAAAGTGTTTTTACAATAGAATCATTTAAATTAATTTAAAAACAAATCAATAATTTAGTAATTGGTGTATAAAGGTGGTAAATTGACTTTCTTCAGCATGCTACCAAACTTATGACCTTGTAAATAATTAGTAGCTCTTTCAAGGAAGAGTTCTGTGAGGAGTTATTTCTAGTTGGAATTCCTCAGCAATGTAGCATGCCTTCCTGATGCTCATTCTGTGGAAAACATAGAGTTTAACACTTTTAAAACATATAAATGTCACATATATTAGAAAGCCTTTTTATCTGACTACCATCAATTGATATGGAAAATTAACTGATGATTTCCATCTTCTCTGTAAATTATTGACTGATGCTATTGGCATCTCAACAGTCATAGCTAAAGGCTACCCTGGATTGGCCAGTTGCACTGTTGTTGTATATTTACCAAGAGTCAGTTGTATCTGTTTTCAAATCTGTTTATGCCGATAGTACTTATTATAATTACGCATTTCAATTAAATATTCTATGAATGGATAACATAGTATGGAAAGATAATTATTTATGCTATGATATTAAGAAAACTAAGTGGAATGCTTTGGAAAGACTTAACAAGTACAAATTGCTTTTTAAAAGCAACTGAATTATGTCATTTAATGAAGTATGGATGAAATGATTTTAAAAGGCCAAGAAGCCATGATGAAAGATCTCGAAGAATTCTGTGTCCAACTTCGTTCAAGTTTGATCATCACTTTAAATAAACCAAATTAACAAATTATATATAATATATCTATAAGGAAAACAACATAACACTGTACCTAATAGAATAAACTAGAATGAAAAAGCCTTGGGTGTGAATAAAGTTATTAACCAATAAATACATTTTGGTAAGCTAAAATTAAAATCAAATGTTTAAGGTATACATGCATCATGTTTTATGATGCCTTTATTTTTACTAACTTTTTAATTATCCAGCCAACTATTCTGATGATATAGAACAAGAGGATTTGTATTGCAGTAGTTTTGTCCTTTCAGCCATGAGCCTGTATCATTACTTTCAACTTTACAGTGTCTTTTCTTACCTTCTTTTGGATGTGTTTCTGAATGTCTCTTTTCTTTTACTATCAGGCAGATAGGTCACTTCTAGGCTCCGGGAGGTATTTTTTCCAAATAGTTTACAAATTTCCTTCCCAAAGACACCATCCAATCCCCCATTACTTTGCTATACATTTTCCATTTTCTCTTTATTGGTGTTTCTGGGTCATGTCAACTTAGGTTTGGGGGAAATTGCTAGCAATTTTTACTGAATCAAGATTTAAGAACATGGGGATATAAATGTTTCAATGATCCACCACTGCAAGGTCAAAGAGATAATAAAACATGATGGTAAACACAGAGCTAGGAAAACAAGGAACCCAGGTTCAAGTCTATGGAATGCAACTGACTAGCTTTGTGACTTTAGATGAGTCATTCAAAGTCATGAGCCTGTGTTTCTTCATTTGTAAACGGCCTTTGGCAGGCTGTGTAATAAACCTTCAAGAACCTCTCCAGAAAACAAGCAAGCTAATCAACAAACTAACTTGAAGAGTTTCTTCAACTATAAGTCACCAAAATTTATTCTATAGGCAATAAATAATTTGTTCTATAGGAACTGAATAACCCTGACCACCACAGACTGGACTGGAAATTAGGGCTTGAGTCAAGATCCTAGATTAGCAAACCTCTTTTACAGAAACCTGGAACAAAAACTATCAAACAAGAATACTCTTTCTTAGGTGGTGACGAACAGCCCAATTAGACCCTTTGTCTTGGTACTGATTACGTGTGAGGCAGGAGCACAGATGAGGAGCAACTGAGCTGCAAGAATAGCAGACTACTCAGTCAATGATGATGTCATTAAGGTTATCCCATTATCCCCACAACATCTCATTTTTCAACCATTAGGACCCTTTTGGTTACTCCTCACGCTCTTATGTATCCTCAGAATGATCCTCTACCACCAACAGTAACCTAAGTGCCACTGTTCCTTGCTATGAAACCATCCTCATCAAAGTGCTACCGTGAGGATAAAGTCATGTACATGGAGGACAGCTAAGCAACTTAGATAGTTCTGGAGAACGCAAGATCATTTCCATCAGGTATCAAGCACACGTTAGGACACAGATGATCAATAAGTGGAGCGACTGTCAATACAATTCTTTTTAAGTAATTTTTATAACACCTGAGGAAAATTAGAATGTGTTGATAAGATTTAATTACTTTAGGAGCAAAAAAAAAGCACTTTCTAAAATGGTAATGAAACACTTCAGTGATGGAAGAAGCTTAAGTCATTCCCAAGAGTCATCAGGAGCCTTTGCCAGAGCAGACCTGCACCCCTTCAGATGTGTCCCACCCCATTCCCTTGTTATTGCAATCATTACAAATGTAGGCATAATCAGACTGTGCGATTCCATGCTTTAAAAGGCACGGCTCATTTTCAACCCAAGGCATATCCTCGATAAACATGAAAATTAACCTGTCAGAGGAGTTGACATCCCTGGGAATCTCTGTGGGAATAAGTCACCTTCTCCCTGGTCTCAGCAAAAAGAGAGAGGGAGAACAGGAGCTGGAAGAAGAATGCAGAGCATCTCAGTGGGTGGTCAGGATGAAAGCTGGGAGCTAAGAGTTCAGCCGCTTCAGAAGAACATTTTTTGCTGAATTGAGAACAGCCTCTGTGGGTGCTGGTTCTGACTCCTTTGGTTGCTTGGCACAATTTATCCCTGGTGATAGGAATGCCAAACTTAAAGCTTGTTGTTATTATAGGAAATTGAGGATCGGCTTTTATTGCTAGTTTCCAAGAAAGAAATCCTTTTTTGGCAACTAGAGACTAGTACTTGGATCAGAATCTGGCTTAGGAATATTTGGAAGGTACCCTGCCTTGTTGATTTATAATTTTATGCATGTATCCTCTCCTACTGTCTACTCGTTTCATTCTGCATTATCCACTGCACAGACACACAAACTGTCCCCACGCCCAGGACAAACTCAGAATCAATCAATCTCTCTCTCTCTCTCTTTCTCTCTCTCTCTCATTCTCTCTCTCTCTCTCTCTCTCTCTCTCTCTCTCTCTCTCTCTCTCTCTCTCACACACACACACACACACACACACACACAAATACACACACTGTAAAGGTAAATTTCTGATAAACATAAGTATCCAGGGACAGATGTGCCAAATCTGACACATCTGCCGGGTCCCAGCAGTTGTAGCAGTTGTGAGACGAGGCGTGTTGCTTTTGCTCTGGAATCCAGAGGATTCCTCTAATAGCCAAACAAAGTCGTCATCTCTTCAGCATGTTTCCTAGGAGAGCGTGCCAGGCCAAGCAGCACCAAGTCCAGAGACGGGGATCTTGACTCGCCCTAGCTCCAGGGCAATCCTCATCCTCATATTGATTTGTCAAAATGGGACCACAGACAAAAATCACCCAGTCGACTGGCCACAGTCATCCTCCACCATCCTGACTTTTCTCGGAGCCTGTATTCTTCAAGACGCACAAACAGATAGAATCCCAATCTTCCTGGGTCAGATCAGGCATAACGGCAGAGCAGATGGTGCTGGTGAATTAAGTAACATAGAACACAGAGTACAACTTGTTTTCAAAAACAAATGGCTCTTCTCGGAAGGTACAATCTAATAGGACTGACAGAAACAAAGTCAAATTCAGGGAAATTGTTTTTTAGCAGTCCGTAACCTGGCCATTTCCCTAGAACTACACTGAAAAGAATTTAGAGGCCCTATTTTCCTATTTCTCTGGGTACTAAAGCTGACATGCCTCATAAGAGGGAGCAAATAGTAAAACACAACACTCTACCCCAGCTTGTCATTATGACATGTCACCATTTTCATATTTCCCGTACCTGATCTCACAGCATCCTTTCAGTCAAGCAGCAAAAAACCCATAACATTTGTTTTTATTTTTCTGTTGAGAATAGTACAGTACCAAGACTTGCAGTAGTTTGCTTGAGATTAGAGAAATAGAACTATATACGAGACTTGTTCCTGTTGATTACTCATTTATGCATGCAGATTACATACATCTTCATTTATTATGTATGCTCTGCGCCAAGAGACTTTGCAATGAGTAAAACCATCAGAATTCCTGCTTTCACTAGGCTTACAATTTAGCAAATAGAGACAGATAATTAAACAGTCAATGATAATAAAACACAAAAAAAGGCAGAAAGACTACAGAAGTAATATGAGAAAATGAGGATCCTATAATCTACTCTGGAGGTTAAAATGGGGATGAATTGATGTAATAAATGGGTCCTTGGAAGTCACAACAACTAAGCTGAGATCAGAAAAATTAGAGGGAATTATGGTGGTAGAAACTGGAAGTTGAGGAGGAAAAACAGAGAAGGAGGAAAAGTATTCCATGCCAGGGAGAGTAGGTATGTGAAGACCAGGAGCCAAGCCAGATTGTAGAAGACTGAAGGACCACAGCATAGATTGGAACAGCTCAAGCTAAGTAGTAGGGTGAGTAGAGAAGGGGTGAGTAGCTGGAGATGAACCACAGGAGGCAAGCAGGAGCTTAGAAATGTGAGTTCTCATGAGCACCTTCAGTAAACAAGTTCAGATTGTACCTTAAAAATAATTGGAACCCCTGGAGGTTTTATTAGGGTGCAATAACATCCCAGTCAACTACCAAGTCCAGGAAATTGGAAGTTGAAACAAGAGGCTGTAAGTTCAGTTAGAACCTGATAAAGTAGTTTAAGATTGAGATTTAGCTAACAGGGATTTGAGAGAATTAGATGGATTGCAATCACTTCCAGAAGTTAGACCCAACAGAATTTTTGGAGTGACTGAATTACGTGGACTGGATAGGATGAGATAGAGTCAGGATGACCCATGTTTGTAGGGCTGTGTGGGTGATGGGGCTGTCGCCTTACCCTTTTCCCTACCCATTCAGTGTTTCTGGGCCATTGTGGCTTCTCTCTCTGATGACTCATGATTCCCACTACAGGGGTCTGATGGCAAGGGTCACCATTCTAACTGAAGAATCCCATGAGTGGCATCCAGGGTCTCATTCCAGTCAATCTTAAATTGCTTGGGGATTGAATTTAAAGATAGAAAACACCGAAGAAATTTACTTCTCCTTGGAATAGGCTTTTGGTGTATATTGAGGAGATTCTGGTCTCCATGTAAAAGTATCAAGGTCCCTCTTGTGGGTGCAATAACATTCTAGTCAACTATTAAGTCCAGGAAATTGAAAGTTCACTCCAAATCCTTGACCTTGACTAAAGATAAGTTTTTTAAAAATTTCTGCACTAAGGGGGATTCTAAAACTCATCAGGTCCCATCCAGCCATGTAAACAAAGAAAATAACCTAGAGAGGTAAAGCGAATTTTTATGTCACATAAAAAAAAAATCTGTGAAATTATCATCACTAAGCCCCAGTTTTTAAATCCTAGATAACTTGTTCTTCAATTAACACCATAGGATATTTATTATGTGTACCATGAGTTAAATATGATATTTAGTGTTTACGGTACACCTTTTCTAAAAGGTAGGGATTATTTTTCCAATCATATGACAAAAACAAAACAAAACACCTCGAGGCTTAGAAATCTAAGAAATCTGACAGCACAAAATTGCCCTCCCTAGCCTTCAGTTGAATTCATATCACTTCAGATTCCACATTCTTGCCTCTCACAGTCTTCATAATTAAGAAGAAGTCTCCAATGAAAACGGTTGCAGATTAGAGCCCCACTCAGGGCACAAGGTTCACAGGGTGCCAAGCTGAGAGATTAACCCTTTCTTCCCAGTCCTCTTACATGGAAACCTGACCACCGCCAGCTGTTGCTGGCGACCTGGGTATTTATGACAAATGTAAAATACCAAACTTTCTCACCAAGAGCTTATTGTCCTGCCTAAATCTCCAGAGAGGGAAGTGAGGGCACAGTGTGAATCTACATTGCCTTATATTTATTATGAGAACAGTTATAATTTACTTTAATCTTTTCAGTTTATAGCTTTGCCTGTGTGTCTTTATGTGAGGAAGCTTTTCCTTAAGAGAAAAGGTTGTTTAAACAGATTTTTTTAATGCATGTGGTCCAGCCTAACCAGTGTGAGAGAGGGTTGGCTATTCCTCCCAACACTTAAGCAGCATTGTTTGGCAGACCAGCCATGTGAGTCTCTGAGAGGGTTACAGCCATTTTTGGCACCACTTAATTCTGTGACGTATTAGGGCTTCCTCTCAATGGCCATTACATTAGGAAAAAATTTACAGCTCATGATCAACAGCTGTTCTTCTAAATAAAACAATGCAGTTTATTCTTTTCCTTTTAGCATGCCAGAGTCTTGTGCTGTGGAGACCAAGACTTGCACTTGGCATTCTGTGGAAACGACTTAATCCTTGAAAACACATGGGAAATCCCGGTCATTTGCTCACTCGTTTATTTGTGTGTGTGTTCACCTGTTCCCCCCACCCCCGTCCCGCTTATCCTTGTATGCTTTTACTCAATCATTTGTTTGTGTTTTGGTGATTTTTTAATATTTTGGTATATATATATGCTCATATACACACATATGTACAGTTAAACTGTTTTCTCAAGTGTACAATTTAGCTCTATTAATTACATTCATACTAGTGTGTAACCATTACCAGTAATTGTTCTTAAAACTTTTTTATCACCCCAAACAGAAACTGTAACTGTTATATTTACTCATTTTTTATTGTTTAATCCAACAAATATTTATTAGGGGCCTAAAAAGGCCAAATTCTATGTGAGGACAGCGGGGGGATGTAAAACCTTAATCTTTTGTGATTTGATGTGAAGGAAATAAAACTCTGCTGGGGATATCTGTGCCCTTCACAGCCCAGAGACTTCACTGCCAGAACCTTCTCAGACCTGCCATCCTCTGACAGTATCTTGGGCTTCAGGTAACATATCAGAGCACATAGGATAAAACACAAACTCACCAATCTGTTTAGGTCCTCTGATTTGACCCTATCTCCTAACCCCAGCTCCTAGCACTGTGTTTTTCACTTTACAAACTGATCAAGTAGAGAGAGGGCCAATTATTAACAACTGATTGATAATCAAAGCATCATCATCAACAATAATAACAAAAGGAATGATAAAACCACCAGTTCTACCAGGATAGTACCCTAAATCTTATAAAACACCAGCAGTTATCACCTCCCGTTCTTACTGAAACATCTCTGTAACCACCCACTTGCAGGTAAACTGAAGCTCTAACTCAGAAGCTTGGATATCGAGTACCCCATTCTTGGTCTAGAACAGATTCATGACAAAAAAAGGATGAGAAAAATATGGTTTCCCAGAGGGTGACTTAATGAAGGATGCAGTCATTTTAAGTGAAGTATAGGAAATTCTTCTGGGGTCACAGGGAAATCATTACTCAAGACAGAGGGAAGATAAAATATATCAAAGGTTAAAGTATGGGCTTTAGAGGCAAACAAACGACTGATTCACATCCTAGCTTTGCTACTAACTTCATTCATATCTGTGGCTAATCACATGACTTCTTGGAGCTTCATCTGTAAAAATCAAAGAATAATGGTGATGAATGATATCTATCTGTTGTAAATGAATCTGATAGTGAATGGAGAGTGAAATAATCATGGTTCATATTTGTTGAATGCTTTCCATGTGCTAGGTATTATTCTAAGCCCTTCACTTGTATTTATTTATTTATCATGACAACACCATGAGGTAGATATCAAGATTGTCCCCATTTTTTCAGACCAGGAGCAATGGTATAGAGAGTGGAAGTAACTGCCAAAGACCACCCAGCTAGTAAGTGACAAATCTTCATGCAAACCTGAATTCTGGTTCCAGAACTTTAGTCATACACATTACCACATCCTCAGAGTATTTGGCAGATGAAAAATAGGTTAATCGTGTTAGCATAAAAAGTTAAAATTCATGCAACTACCATGGTCTTAGAGCTCCTTCCTACTGTTACTACTAGAACCTTACTATAACCTTACATAGTCTCCTCTGTAGATTAATGCAAATGTGTCCTATTGTCTTCCTTGGTTCCTTCACCAAAGTGAACGCTATGGAGGGCAGAGGCAATTGGATCACTCCACTCTGTAATTTCTCCCATGGCTCCTCCTCATACTCATAATGTTCAGGCCCCTGATCATGCCACTCAAGGCTTTAAAGATCTGCCACCCACTATTTCTTCAACCTGTATTTTCAAAGCCTGTTTACTGTTCAGCCATAGTGAGGTGCTTATGGCCACTTCACATCTTCACATATACTTGCCCCTCTATCTGGAATAACTTCTCCCCTCTTATCTGACTCAACAACCACCTGTTCTTCAAAAGACAGGTTATCTTTTTTTGCTTATCATCTTCTATGATCCTCCTAAGTCATGTGTGTATTTATCTCTTGTCTCCCAAAATTGTATTTTATACATCTATCTGAAATGATACTTACCCTAATAGTTACAATTATTTGACTGAAATCTGATTTCCTGTCTCATTGGTAGTCTCTTTAGGATAAAGGCTATATTGTGTTTTTCTTTATATCTTTTTTTGTTGTAAGCAACTAAAAAGTGACTCAAATTGCTTTATAAACAAACAAAAAAAACATATTTAATTGAGAAGTCCAGACATATAAATGGCTACAGGTATAACTGGCTATAAATTTTCTTACAGTGCAATCAAAATCAGATTTCAAAATTTTTTTCCAATTTCTCACTTCCACTTCCCCTCTTATCACACACATTTTTCAGATGGCTCTTTCCTCATAGATATAAAATGAATTCAAGTAACTTCTAGATTTACATCCAAAATTCTCAGAAAAAAAAAACCTTGCTTTTTGTCATTAATTATAATTGAGTTGCCTTTTCAATTTATATGGCTAGAAGAAAAAATTATATACTATTTGGCCTAAGCCTAAGTCACATGATCCAGTTTTCAGCAAAATGTGGATTTCTCCAGAACCATTGAAATAGAAGGATTGCAGTGATCCCTGGAAGAAAGTAGGAATATGGTTACTGAAAGGATAAATTTTTATTGAGCAGCATGCGTGCGCACACAGACACAGAAAATGTTATTTTCTATTTCTTTTTTTATTTTAAATTTATTTAATTTTCTTTTTAATTTGGAATGCTATTTTCTTAATTCCACTGTCAATCACACCCATTAAATGACATTAGGTAAATAAATCTATATGTGCATATTCGTTTACTGATGCCTTTATACATAAAATAGAGAGCAAAGTAGAGATTAATATGGCATTTTTCTCCCACAAAAAAAGACACTACATTAGTCAGACTATACCCTATTATCCTTTTCCACTTATGGTTTGGCACTCAATGAGTGGTTCTAGATCTACTAATTAAATACTTGAAGACTGCTTTTTTCTTTTAAATGCAGTTTATTATACAGTAGAATTCTCCCCATGAGTCACTGGAATTAAGGTTGTAATAACTGAATAAAAAACTAATTATTTAATGTTAACTTTTGGGGAAAGATTCTATCCTTGTTTCTACTTTTTGCCCCTACCCCATCTCATATTTACCTCATTTCATGCTTCAGAACTTTTTTCTAAACTAATATATATATATTAGATGCCTTTAACAATAGTCTGTACATCATCTCATTCTGTTTAATCATCACAACTCTTTGAAATAAACAAGTCATTCCAATTCATTCATTCATTCAATCTACACATATTTCTAAGGAGTATTATTCACTGCTACTCAGCAGAGGAACAGTGGCAAACATATTTTTTGCCTTCAAGAAGCTTACAATTTTATGAGTGAGTCAAACAAAAACACTGGTAATATTATAAAAGTGCTCAGAGTTTGCTATGGTTGCCATGAGACCACAGAAGCAGCCAAATACTCTAGTCCAAAGAGTCAGAAATGACCTGCTAGAAGAAGCAAAGCCAAATTTGATGGTTTTCCTTATTTTACAAATGAAGAAGCTATGTTTCTGAAAGGGTACATGACATGTTCAAGGTTATGCAGCTATAAAGTGAAAGAACCAAGAAACAAACTAATATTGCAACATCACAACCACACCTTGTATATTAAATAATAATCTTTAAATCAGAAGCCATTGACCTAAATAAAAATTATATGAAAAAAAATAACAAGGAGACAAAAGAAAAAAAAATACAAGAGAGCTTATCATAGAGCCACCCACCAACCCACACACGGGCAGTTCTTGAATGATGGATGGGATTTCACATGGATGTAGGCAGAGAACATCATGGACAAAGGCAAAAACTAACAGGACAGGATATAGTCAGGTAACCCTGGGCTCACCTTTCTCTTAAGGCATTTAATAAATATGATAGTAGAAAATTTGTCTTTGTTCAAAAGGCCAAATTTTAAAAGGCCTTGAAGACTGTTTAGATGTAACATGGAATTCTACAGATTATGAGGTATCATTATGGTGTTTAAGGAGGAGAGTGGCAAAATCTGTCTTGTTTTCTAAAAAAATAGCAAAAGGCAGAGACGGTGGATGAAGATGTAGATAGATTATACATGGTAGGTAGGTTTTATGCAATATACATACATATATAAATATATCTGGTTTCTAATTATTTCTATGATACTAAAATAATAATGAAATAACTGTTTAAGTATAAACAAATCTTAGAAGTTTTCAAGCAAGCATCACTAATGACCATCTAGGCATAGACTCTTGATCCTGGAGTGACTCTTGTCTGTTTTATCTATTTTTCTCTATCTAAGAGTGTGATAATATAAATATTTGGAGAGGGTAATAAAAAGTGGTTTTAGTAATTCCATATACATATTCTAATTTAATGATTGAGTATGTAGTGTATCTTAACATCTATTAAAATTTTTGACTAAAGCATCAAACCATTGATTGCACAGATATCAGCTTTAGGGAGTAAGGTGGCTAGTGTTGTGATAATGAGGTACATAGAGACCATAGAGTTGGTGCTTGGGTGGCACATGGGTTTGGCAAAACTGTGACTCTAAGGCCTAAACGTCTGAAGTTTGAGAAACAATGATCCAATCTAGCCATTTAAATTTTAGTTATATGTCTTGCCTCATGATACAGACAGTAGCAAAGCTAGAATTGAATAAAGGAGTGGCTTTCCTTTATAGCTTAACTATAAAGCTAATGTTATTGAAACATCCTGTGTCCTTCAGATACTTGATTTAATCACTATAGAAAGTGAGCATCAAAAGAGGGAGACTAAATTTGCCTGAGAGTGTTAATACAGAGAGACCCAAAGAGACTGTGGAAAGTCTGCACTGGTTTTTCTTTCTCAGAAGATTGTCTTTAAACAAAGAAACATGTTGTCATCTTTGTAGTAGAATCAAAAGATTAATTGTAATAGATTCATTAAGCTCATATTGAAATTCCTAAATCTTTCATATTCATTGGTATTGAGTAGTGTAGGAATTCCTAAGAGTGTTTAATTACTTTTTTTACCTCATTATTATTTATTTGAATCTTTTCATAGCTTGTTTTATATTCTGTTTCCTATTAGAATTTCTTTTACAAATTCAAGTTTCTGAAGCCAAGGATCTTATTCTCAATCTTATTTTTATGTATTCTATGGCTTGAGATAGGCATTAAACCTGGGGATTCAAACTATATGTTGAATCTCACCTAAAGACTTATAATTCTCCATTTTTCAAAATTATATAATTAATACATGCATTCATTCACACATTTAACAAAATATTTATTCAATTCCCATTATATGTTAGATGTAGTCTAGCCTATTATAGTTTATCAGCAATTTTAAATCAATGCAGTCCAAATAAATGAGATCTCATAGTAAAAAGATCCCTATCGAGGGCTAGAAAAATGTACTTACTTCAGGAGTAGAATGATAAATATAAAAATGTTAATTATGTGGGAATCTCCTATTTTGTCCTTTTTGTTATTTTTCCTCTAAGTTTTTCATTGAAAACATCTACTAATTTTATAATAAGGAGAAACGAATCGTGTTAAAAATACATTTTCTGGTTTAATTGTAAATAGGTTTGGTATCCACTTTACAAATTTAACATCTTCCTTCCACCTCCCCCTAAAAATTTCCCTCTTGCAAAAAAAAAAAAAACCCTCAAAGTTTTAGATGTAATTTTATCCTTTTTATTTATGGTTCTCACTTTATTCTGAGACTGGAAATTTTTATATTTTTTAAGAAAACTTTCCTTTTTAAATTTAGGAGATAGCATACTGTTACAGTCATGAGTCAGAAAGACCAGAGTTCACAGTCCTCTCTACCTTCACTAGCAAAAACTATGAGAAGTTATTGAATCCTTCCCAGTCTTAGTTTCCTTATGAGAAAGTATGGGGTCAATAAATCCTTCACGATGATTTGCAGAGGGAATTAAAGGTGGTAAAGTATGATAAAATTCCTGCCACATGATAGGAGTACTCCAGAAAATAATTTCCCGCTCTACTTCCACACTGGTCCAGGAAACTGAGGCCAAGACAAATTAAGATGTTTTGCCAACATCGGTGGTTAAGCCATGCTTGAACTCATGCCTTCTAACACCGGCTCAGCTCTCTGTCATCTATATCACACTGATTTTTCTATCATGAGTCAGTTACTGGAAGTATTGCAAATGACATTTCCATTTACTCTATGCCTCATAGCTCATATTTCTAGGAAGTTTAAATCACACCAAATGATAAAGCACTTACTCCTTAACATTCAATGGCAATTCTGTTCATTTGACATTACCTTACTACCCAATGACCTTTTAGCTGGCAAAGTTATTGCTTTATCTGCCTGCCTACCTCCCAAGGATCAAGTGACTCTTCTCAAATATAGAAGGAAAATAATCCAGCTCATAAATCACAGAGACACACTGGTTGCTTTAAACTAAGCTGCCTTGTAGAACAAAAGTACTAGAGATCACCTAACTCATGTTCACTTAACTCTTGGGTTCCTTGTACTTCTTCCAGTCCAAGTCATCTCCAGCACTACCTCTATTTGAGTGAGACTTAGAAATACAATAGTGGCACTCTATTAGGATGTGAGGACATGATAATGAGCCATATTTCAAGTAAGAAGATAATACCAGTCCACTTCCTTAGTATAAACAGAAGTAGTGGTTGTCTATAGATGGGATTGACTTATCGGGGCATATTTTATACCCATACTGCAAAAATAAGTTTATTTGGGATGACCAGCAATTTTTGCCAAGAGAAAATAGTTGAGAATTGTTATCAAAATAGAGCAAATTTTCAACTACAAGCCATGCAATGGGTTAATAGGCATTTGGAGCTGGAAAAGATCTTAGAAATTTTTTATCTGAACTATCTGTATTATTAGGGATAAAATTTGTAGGGGAAAAGTGAGGCCCAGACAAATTAATATGTTTTGTCATAGGCAGTGGTTGAGCCAGACTTGAACACGTGCCTTCCAGTCCCAGTTCAGCCCTCTGTCATGTATGTTGTACTAACTGTCCTAATGCTAGTCAAATATTAGAAGCATCGCAAATGACATTTCCACTTACTCTCTGCCTCATAGCTCATATATGCAGGCAGTTTGAGTAGCCAAATTTATTCACTGACATTCATTTCTTCAACAAATAAGTAATGATCCCTTATTATGTAATGCACACTCATCATGGAAAGGTAAATTTAATTGATCAGTCAAACACCCTCCTGTTGAAGAACTGAAGAGATTTCTTAGCCTCTACTGTATATTATAGAGTTACTCTTTACTCAGAGTCGAGCAAAAGGGAATTTTCTCTCTGGATAAACAATGATACAAAATGTTTCTGGCTCTCTCTATAAAGAGTTTGTAAGTATTTCCAGGAAGTTAGTCATAGCAATTGGTTATGGGTAAAAGCATGTTAAAAAGAAGTCTACTTCCATCTTGGAATTTGATGTTTACTTCAACATTTTAGAATGTGCTCAAGCAAGGGCTTTGCTTGCCTTTGGCTCAGCCTCCTGATTGGATGAAAGGGAATTCTCAGTGACTCATATCAAACTTATCTTGAGTTGTATAAGCAATGAGTCTAGGGAATGGAAAATCATTTGAGTAAGAAATGAATAGAAAGAATTATAAATAAACGTATGAGTCTATGGAGAAAAACGTTTAACTTCACAACCATTTCCAAAACATCTCTTGTGTTACTTAATATTCTGCCTAGGCTGTAGATGGATGATTAAAGACAAATCATAAAATACTACAAATTTTGTTATCCAGGCCACAAGATCTACTTTTATCCACCGTTAAATTAGCACTACACATTACCAGTAAGATTTGATTCTTTCCTCCACATCTCGGGAGAACATTTTATTTGGGGTGATAGCTAGTGTTTTGAAGTGAGAGGAGACTTATATTGCATCCAGACACTTTCAACTTGGCCAATACCCTTTGTCTACCTGGCCTTCAGTTTTGTCAATTTTCTAATAGGGAAATAATGGGCTATGCCACCTTATTAAGCACAGAGATGCTGCAAGGATCAACTAAGATGATGTATATAAAAGGAACTGGTAAATGAAAGCTGAGTCCTACAAGCAGTAGCTATTACTGTCATCCCTTTTGTTCGTCACTCCATTAAATCACTTTGCAGTAGAATGCGTTGTAATGGAATCTACTATGCGGGTCTCAGACTGCACACTACAATCCTTGAGAACAGAGCTTGTTCATCTTTGGATCCTGCATCACATGGAGTTGGTGCAAACTCTTGTTTCCCTTCAGATGCATATCCTCTTTAAGAGGATTTCTCTCTTCTTCCCTTCCTGATTAGAGATGCTCATCAGGACAGCTGAGTGGTCTTTAGAAAGGGCTTGAGTTCGTTCCTCACCAGGACTCTGCAATGTGATTTTAGCCTCAAGTGTGGATGGAAAAGGTTGCAGAGTTCAAGCCACTCTTCAGTGGAAGTGAAACTGGAGAAGGGCGCGAGGCCAACAATCAGAACCTTCCTAAGAAGTGTCTGGAGACATGGGCTTCGATGCTTCAGGCGCCCACTGGTCCTTCTCTTCCTCCAGGCCCTTCCCAGCCACCTTGTCAAGCCCTCACAGGGGCATGAGGGTCCTGCTGGAGGCAAGTGGAGTTGCCCTTTCCTGACACTAAGCTCAGCAGAAAAGACTCTGCCTCAAATAGCCTCATTCACTTGGCAACCACGTATGACCCTCGCGATCCTTAGGGCCCTCCTCTGTTTGTGATTGACGCACCTCAGGAAGCCAGCTGTGGATAGCCAAGGGACAGTGTGTTTTGTTTAGAGGAAGGACTCGTATGAAATGCTTTTAATCGAGCCATCTCTGGAATGCTTTCTTTGTCTGTGAAGGAGGAGTAAATCACGCTCCATGATAAAGACTGTGTGTTCTTACATATAGTTCCTAAAACACTTTTTAAAAAAATCTATTTGTTAAAATCCTTGAGAGCAGAGACTGTCATATCTGTTTTATTTTAAAAAGTATGTTTATTGCTCATAAAAATTTGTAGTTTATTACAGCTTATATTTGAATGTTTACAATTATCATTTGGCCTAGAGATGTATGTTGCTACAAATCTTTTTTTCTTTCTTCCTTTCTTCCTTTCTTCCTTTCTTCTTTCTTTCTTTCTTCCTTTCTTCCTTTCTTCCTTTCTTCTTTCTTTCTTTCTTTCTTTCTTTCTTTCTTTCTTTCTTTCTTTCTTTCTTTCTTTCTTTCTTTCTTTCTTTCTTCCTTTCTTTCTTTCTTTCTTTCTTTCTTTCTTTCTTTCTTTCTTTCTTTCTTTCTTTCTTTGTCTTCTTCTATGTCAGTGAGTATCTCAAAATCAGAACCTTAACCTTGGATTTCTCAAACATCCTTAATTTGCTTACATAAATTGAAAGTTTGAGTTCAAATTCATGATACCAATCCCTTTGTAGTTTGATGATATTTTACTTTTCACTTCTATTCTTCATTCATAGTTGTGTGAATTTTTGTGCTTGCTCATTGTAATTAGGGCATGTATATGCTGTTAAACTCAACCAATGACGTCACCACACAGTAGTACACATCATTCTAGTGGGTGCTCAATAAAGCTGTGATGGAAAACTGAACAAAAGCCTGAGCTTCCTAGCATGATAAGGCAGAGCCTTTTTGGTAGGGCTCAGTCTGGATCCTCAGCTTTATCTTTCCTCTTTTGTCTGATTCCCGTAACTCTATCAATATTAAAGTCTTGCTTGCAGTTTTCTCCAGACACGAAGTATTTCATGCCTCCCTAAATTTATTTGTGCTGTTGTTTTCACTTGGGTTGATCTTTCTCCACTTCATCTGACTGACTCCTGCTCATCTTCCAAACTCAGTTGACACATTGACATAAAAAGACCGCCTGGCAACCCCCTCCAGCTCATTAAACTCTTCTTATAGCATTTTATGTCACTGAGAACAAATCCCTAACGTAGCACATTTCAAATGGTATTGGAATTATACCCCCTTTTTTTCATGTCTGTATCTTGCACTATGAACTCCTAAAGGAGAAGGATCTTATCGTGGCTTGAATCATGTCCTCCAAAAATATGTTGAAGTCCTAACTCTGGCACCTGGGAAGGTGACCTGTTTTGGAAATAGGAGTTTTGCAAAGGTAATTAAGATGTAAATTAAGATGAGGTTATGTTTAAGTAAAGCAGGCCCTTCTTTCAATATGACTGGTGTCTTTGGATGAAGGAGATGAGACACAGAGACAGAGACACACAGGGAGAAGATGGCCACATAGCAGTGGAGACAGAGATTGGGGTAGTTCAATCATAAGCCAAGGAATGCCCAAGGGTGCCAGCAACCACCAGATATGAAGATATGAAGAAGCAAGGGAAGGTTCTCCCCTAGAGCCTTCAGAGAGAATGAGGCCCTGTCAACATCTTGTTTTCAGACTTTCATCCTAGATCATGGTGCTGGCAAATTTGGTTCTTAGCTCGGAAAGAGTCCTGGCTTATAGACAGCCACTTCCTTAAGCATCACATTGTGGAAAGGGTTGGGCTAGGGGAGAGGAGTGCTCACATATGGTCTCTCTTTTTTTTTTCTTTTAAGGACACAAATCCCATCATGAGGGTCCTGCCCTCATGACCCCATTTAAACCTAATTATGTCTCAATGACCTCACCTCCAAATACTATCACATGGAAGGTTAAGACTTCCACATACGAGCAGGGGTGGGGGTGGAGGGGTAGGTCACAAACATTCAGTACCTGCAGTTAGTATGGGATTTGAAAGAGTAGTTTTTGCTCACTTAACAAAAAATCTTAGCTATTTCATAAATTAAAGAGCAGATAATACAGAATACTTAATTTTGAATATTTGTGGAGCATGAAATATTTGTTTTGTTATTCTAAAAAGCCTAAATGTATTTAAAAACTCAGTGAGGTGAGAAACCTAAGTTTTATTCCTGGCCCTGGAACTTACCAAACAGGAGGCTTGGAATAGGTTACTTACTTCTTTTTAAGGGCTAGCCAATTTGCACATCAATATAACTAACTGATGGTAGTAAAGAATTATACCTTATTCAATAAAACAGAAACCCAGTGATATAAATGAATAAGTAAATGAGGAAGTAAACGCTCTATAAAGTAATACAATAAACATAGATAAGATGATTGAGTTAGAAAATCATTTGACAATTATGATAAAAATAATTTGGGTAAGATACATCAATAGATACTAAAATTAAAGGAAAGAAATGGGATATGAAAACAGGATTTTGCATAGTCTCTTTGCAAGATATTATTAATTGCAAATTTTTAAAAAAATATAATTTATGGTACAGAAGACTGGCCAGTCCCAAGTGATCAAAATTAATATCACCAGTAATGGGAAGTTGGTATCACATGCCACTGGGTGAGAGGCAATGAGAATATAACATCACTGCTGTGATATTCTGGCCCAAAATGCATAGCCTAGGTCTAATAATGGCAAATATTAGACAAACCCAAATGGAGAGACAGTCTAAAAGATAATTGGTCTGTTACCTTCAAAAATATCAAGATCACGAAAGTCAAGAAAAGAATGAGTAACTGCTCCAGATTAAGGAAATTAGAGAAATGTGACAACTTGGAGTAGTGTGAGATACTGGATGGATCTTTTTGCCAGAAAGAATATTACTACGACAATTGGTGAAACTCCAGTGGGGTCTCTGGGTACAGCAACTCTTTGCACTAATCTTGCAACTTTATTTTTTTTTTTGGGGCTTTGATATTTTTTCCAATAAAAAAAATTAAGAAAAGTTAAAAACAACTTGAATTCTAGAAATAACTCCTTATCGTGAATGGAAGAAAACAAGTTCTAAACAGAATTTTCAATTGAAAATTAGATGTGTCATGAATTTAGACTTCAGTTACCATTGTTATTTTTCAGGATAGAGGAAGATATCCTTGCTCTTGATAGATTAATGCTAGTGCTTGAAAAAAAACGCCCCAAAAGCTCAAAATGGCCTGTTGCTTTGATCTTCTAAATCATGGTGTTATTTAGAGGAAGCTGGAAAGCAAATGAAGTTTTACTCGATCACGCACATGATACATTTAATTATAGGCATGATTTAGAAGATACATGAAAGCATTCTGTTGGTATCTTTTGTTTCTTCCATGATAAGAACAAGGGAATTGTTTTGTATATCAGGGAGCAGATATATTTTTTTCCAGAGGATAATGCAATTTAGAGATTCTCTGTGTTTTAAGTGTTTCTCAGTGCTGATTAAAGCCTCGCACTTGGATTGGAAAGCTCATGCTCATCTATGTAATGAATGTCCTTTCATTGCATGAAAGGACTTCTTAAGTAGAAGTGAGAGTCATGACAGGATTACACAGAGACAGGTGGCAGCATGCCTACTATTAGGAAAAAGTTAACAGGAAAAGGCTTTTAGCATTTGAGGGACATTTCCAGACTTATTGAAAATTAAAATTTCTTCTACTTTATCAAATTAAATATTCCTTCTTTAAAGGAATGTATATATATTAATCTCCATTTATCTCAGCTACCTAAAGCAACATCAATAAATAACTGATGAATGAATTGAAAACAATAAATGATGAACAATGAATGATGAAAATGATGGTCAACTTCTCTTAGCGATCCTCGGTTCTACCCTTTCTTCTTACATTTTCAGCTCTCTAGAGCAGAAGTCAACAAACTACCATTCATGGGCCAACTCTGGCTGAAAGCTTATTTTTATAAATAAAGTTTTATTGGGACACAGCCTTGCCCCCATTTATGTATTACCAATGGCTGTTTTCATGCTGTGATAGCAGAGTTGAGCACTTCCAACACAGACTATACGATCTATCAACAATGTTTACTCTCTGACTCTTTACAAATAAGCGTTTGCAGACTCCTGTTCTACAGAATGATCAAGTGCTTGAGATTTAAAAGTTGGTAAAGCCCAAGAGAGAGAACCTGATAGAGTTTGCTTCCAGAATACAATTCGTAACAGTGACTTCAGCTTCTTAGAGCCCCCTGAAGACACTCCTATGTAATAATCTTCCTGTTTGCCCTCCGTGCTCTGCATTAGGAAAGCAGAGTCCTCTTCGGGTATTTCAAAATTAAAAAATGGGGGAGCAGATGATTGTTTACAAAGGTTTTAGAAAACTGGAAGGACAAAAATGAGATCACAGGCTAATAACTGCGAGAAACTCACAAGACTACACCTAATACTGCTGAAGAAAAGGAGAGGGTGGCTGCACCCCTGATGTCGATGCTGTTGGAGTCTGGCTGCCTGAGCAGGAGCCCAGGGCTGAGCGCACGCCTGCCAGCGCAGCTGCTGCCACTGCTGCAGGCACCCCCGAAAGATGGGGTGAACATGCAGGTGGCAGAATTCTGCAGATGAGGAGGCAAATAAACCAACTGGCCTAAAATTCACGTAGCTAATTCACGGCAGAGCAAGTCAAGAACCAAGACTCGATTGTGAGGTCAAGATACTTCCTTCCCTCCAGAGATATACGTCTCCAAATGTAGCAAGCAGGGAAGTGAATAAATATTTGGTATATTTAAACTGTAGAATACTCGTCAAAGGAAAAATCTACTGACACCTATAACATGGCTGAATCTCAAAAATATAATGTGAAAAGCAGGCAACTCACACGCGTGCACGCACATACACATACACACAAATACGTTTTATATAATTCCATTTATGTGAATCCCAAGAACCGGAATATGTAACCTATGGTGACAGGAGTGAGAAAGAGGTTATCTCTGGGCAGAGGTGGGGGACTAGGAAAGGACTCAAGGGAACTTTCTCAGGTAATAAAAATGTTCCACATTATGTTTCTGGTGGTCAAGGCTAGGTGTGTTGAATTGAGTCAAATGAGTGAAAATCTTACCAGACTCAACACTTAGGATTTGTACACTTTATTTTATGTAAGTTATACATAGTATAGTAAAAATATATATATACCAAAAATTAAATAATATAATAGTGTCGAAAACTGTAAGGTTCTGAAACAAACCTGGAGAGACTCACACATTTGTATACATTTTTTAACCTGGCCAATCAGAGATTCTAACCCAATGAGTCTGAACCACGCCCAGGAATCTCTCTATTAATTAGACCCCCTGAGGTGATTCCACCATTAAAGAAATACGACTCGCTCTGCTGCCAACATATACTTTTAACACTATTTTTAATGAACTACCCTTTGAATGCCAATTTTCTACTTCTATAATATTATGTAACATTTCTCCTCATTTCATCATTGATACTAGTTTAAAACACCCCTGTCCTATAGTCTGAATATCTGGATTGGTTTCTCTGGCTTATTAATTAGATTTGATTATGTGAACTCTCATAAAATATTTAAAACTCTTAATTAAAACACTAGTGGGAACCATAGTTCTCTTTGGGGCAGGTATTTGCTTTTGGCCAGAAACCTATGTACCTATCCACATGCTGTTTTTCTGAAAAGCGTGAAAGACAAAATACTGCCTTGGAGGCACAATGCTTGCCAAAGAATGTTGACATACTAGATGTTTGATGGATGGAGTTGGCTTGAATTGGAATGGATAGTTCAGAAACAAACAAACAAAAATATATGTGTGTGTATGTGTATATATACATGGCAGCACTTTTATACAGCACGAGCTCAAAAAGATTTCCAATGAAGGAAGACACTCAAGATTTTCTTGTTGTACCATGTAGTATGTCTCTGCACAGTGTAGCTACTTTGTTTTCTCATAAAATCCTCATATTTCCTTTATAAAGTAGAAACATATTATCCCCATTTTACAGATGAGGAAAGAGGCTTGAAGTGGTTTAGTGGTCAACATCAAACAACTCTTGTATTAGTCAGATTTTGCAAGTCTGTGAGTCAGAAATGAACGACTAAAACTATTTCAGAGGCTTATAACAATAAATGTTTGTTTTTGGTGGGTCAACCTTGGCTCTGTTTCAGATGTTTTCATGTTGCAAAACCAAAGCTGAAAGAGGAGACTCTTAAAAAGAACAGAGAGAGGTCACAAGTCAACCACACAATGGTAGTTAAATCCCTGCTAGGACCTCACATCTGCTCTCCTCCCGCTGGCAGTGGGCGAGAGTGTCTAATCCCTCACAGGGAACGGTAGCATGAACACTAGGTCTTATGAACTAAATGTTTGTGTTGCTCCAGAATTCATATGTTGAAACAATTCCCCATGTGGTGGTGTTAAGAGGTGGGGAATTGGGGAGGAGGAGGAATTAGGTTATGAAGGTGGAACCTTTATGAATGAGATTGGAGTCCTTACAATAGAGACCTCAGGGAGTTCTCTAGTATTCTTTTTCTACCATGTGAGGATACAAAGAGAGAATGACAATCTGCAGCCCAGAAGAGGGCCTTCACCAGAGCTGGACCACACTAGTCCTCTGATCTGACTTTTAGCTTCCAGGGTTGTGAGAACTATGTTTCTGTTGTGTATAAGCCCTTTGGTCTACGATATTCTGTTATAGCAGCCTGAACTGGCTATGACATTTAGGGGACATAAAATACAATCTACCAGCAATGCTAACTGACAAAGCACTATCGTTATCCCCAGTTTAGAGATAGGAAAACTGAGGCTCAGAGAAGTTTGTTAAGTGGTTCATGGCCTTAAAGCTAGGAGGGGTCCAGCAAGGATTAGAAGTCATGAGTCTGATGTTGGCACCTGTGTTCTTAACTACTGTGTTTCTTTAAGACAAGACATGCTCAGCAGTCATGATGCAGATGCCAGAGTCCAGGTCTAGAGTAGTGCTTTACGTCCCAGCCCAGCCCTTCTAGTCAGGAAAGTTAGGAGCTGCTGGTTTATGTCCAGCCTTTCTCTGGGTTGGCTCAGTGAGTAGAGAAGTCTTTAATCTACAAGGGATTTACCTCTGAAAAAGTAGAATTGGAGCAAGAATAGCAAAGCAGACACTGACCTTGTTGGAGAAGCAATAGGAAACTATTCCAACAATGGGAGAAGCATTGCCCCTAAGGTGTGCCATTTCTTCCTCTCACAGCTCTGACCCTTGGAAAATCATTTCTGAGGACCAGAATTTGCCTTCCTGTACTTTGTAGCCATTGGCCAGGAGAAGTGGTTTTCATTGGATTTCAGAGCCAGCATTATTTTTATGTTTTAGCCCACCTGGGGCTCCCTTGTTGAAGAGAGTCCCTTTATTATTTCAAAGGTATTAATAATATTTGATTAATGTTTTTACCGTTCAGAGCACTTTTCCCTGTATTTTTTAAATCAATCCTCACAGCAACCCTTTTATGGGGTGGGCATTACTATCAGTACTTTCTAGATGAGAACACTTAAGATTCAAGATCCTGGATGGTTTGTACAAATTAGCATTACTAGCTGGCTGCAGAGCTAAGGCCGGCTCTCACTCCAGAATCATCTAGGCCTTCCAAAGGGATCATTTCAAGGATACTTATCCTCATGTCTTCTCTCTGGTTGCTTATTGGCACCTGGGGAGATACACCCTGAGTCTGAGGTGATGGAGAGTCATTCGGGGTGAGGAGGGCAACAGCCTTCTCATCCACATGGACCTCACGGCACAGAACACTGTCCTGATCAGGTCAGGGCCAGCATCACCATTTCTCAGGAAAGTGGTGCGCTAATGGAATGAATGCCACAAATATCATCACACACAGAATCTGACATTTACCAAGGACAATTGTTTCATCATAAAAGTCTCAGGTATTTTTTGGAGCCTTTCAATTAAGCTCCCACAGACATCCTGCTTCCTTACCAAGGAGGAAGAAAGGGAAGAATAACAGTGGGTAGATGCGTGTGGGGATGGGTGGGGGTGGGGATGGCAGATGAGAAGAGGAAGACCAAAGAGGACATTCCTGTGGCTTCAGGAGTAAACCGAGCTCCTAATTTGTGACCAGTAGTAGGATTAAGAGTTCAAAAAGGGCAGGTCATACAAAGGCATGGGGTCAGGCTAGGTCTTGCAGGGACGTGACCCAGGAAATGCTGGCAGGCTGGGCCCTGCTACCCTCCCCAGCAGGCCTCCAATTAGGATTTAATGGCCAAATGTGGAATGCGTTAGGAGTTCTGAGCAGAAAGTCTATGTTCAAAGGAGCAGATCTTTTTGGCTAAGTAGAAAAACATTCCTCCATGGTCAGCTTCCCCCTGAACCTTGCTGATGCTGGGGTCTCACTGGCAGTGGTGCCTTACAAAGCCTCGTGTGCAAGAGACCTCAGCCTAACCCCCCTTTTCCTTGAAGTTGACACAAAGAGGAATCAGCAGATCCACTGGCTCTGTTTGGTATTTGGGGCAATGTGGGGACAGAAAGCATCATCTGACCAGGAATTCTTTGTGCTTGTGGGTCTGGCAAATGTGTCTCCAATCAAGGACACATAGACAATGCTTATGTGTCAGTGGATATGAATAGAGCTCAGATAGCGTTAAAACAGAATGCACACCTCTGTATGCCTGCTCTATTTACTTATTCACCTAACCTATTTATTTATTCACTCATTTATTTTTCTTGAAGTTTGTTTTTTTTATCCTACCTTGTCACAGAGAGGAATTCAAGCAACTTGACCAGGATATATGGTGCATGTGTGTGCATGTGAACACAGACATATGAGTATGTATGGGTGCATGTGAGTGTAAGAGAGAGAAGTGTGTAATAACATGTGTGCATATGCATATATGTGAATCTGTGTGTACCTTAGACCTCTGAGTGTGACCAGATGTACAGATTTAGGAGAATGCGTCAATTTCCATGAACAGATTTCTGAAATCAGGATACGGCAGTTGGTAGAGAGTCAGCCTGTACCAGGGGTACGTTCAGTCGCATCTGCCAAAAGTGTGTACTCACCTGGGTATCAGTGAATGTCTCTGCAGTGACATGTTTTGCTCTGCGTGGGTTGCTTTGTGTGAACATGAACGACAAACTGCGTTATGCATGTGTGCATTTAATGTCTTTGCTGAAAGTGCATATGGATGTGTGGATATGCCCCTGTTGTTGTCGGTGTATTTGTGTGTGAGCATGCAGTATGTTCACACCTATGAATACAACATAAACCTGAGTGTGCACCCCACACCACCACCGCACCAATCTGCTAGAGACTGAATATGGAAATGTACTCATTCTTATAACATATTCATTGAGCAATGATGACAAACAAGGTATCTGCTACAGACTAAAAAAATAAATGTGCACTTTGCAGGTCCTTGCCCTGCAAAGTCTTCAATTTACTGGTAAAAAGTTTTATTTTTTTATTGTGATGAGCTGAAAAATTAAGGAATATATATAGAGAGAGTAATATATAGATATGTAACATTTGTAATATGTCCATAAATTATGAGTGATATTTAGTATATATAGTACATGATAGCACATAGAGTAACATATACATACATATTATACGTTATGCACATATATGAAACCAAGCATGTGAGTTGTGTCCTCCGGCAATTGTATCAACAAGCCATCATCTTCCCCAGGAGCAGCTGTTCCCTGAGCTCTTTTTGTGGGCCTGGTGGCGGGCAGGGTGCCAGCGGACACCACACAGAGCGGAGCAGTGCTTCCACAGAAAGATTGCCTCTGAAAAACGAGGCAGGACAGATGGCCACAGACTGTTCTGGAACGTAAACCCAAGTGTCAGACATGCAGGGGAGGGAAGGCTGGAGAGAAATCTGGTGGTGGGAGGAGATGCGGCAGGGAGCAGCCCGAACAGTGCTTCCTTCATGAGGCGAGAAGCCGGGCACACTGTGTTACTCAGGGGCTCGGCAACCTGTAGCTGGTGCCCTGTCTGGTGCCGGGTGCTGAGCACAGAGCAAGTGGGGTCCGAGCCACCAAGGTGATCGCAGTGGCTTCAATGATGCGCCCTTTAATGCAGTTAAAGAAAGTGGAACAAACTCACCTCTTGAGAGTTGGACAAGGCTCATCAGAGTAAAGAACCTCCTACACCGTATGGATGGTCCATTAGGCAGAATTGGTGGCTGGTGGCTGGTGGCTGGGTGAGATGTTGGGAGAGATTATGTAGCTCCTAAAATGTGGGAGGATTATGAACAGGCCTCATGGTGGCCAGAATACCTGAAAACCCTTCTGGCCTTGGGCTCCAGGCCCACTCACGTGTTTCCTCAGAGCTCTGGGGAGATGTTAGCTTAGCACACGAAGGAGTAACACGGGGCAGACCTGTTATAGATGACTAGAACTGCCCCCCTATCCCGAGGAGTTTACCCTTTATCTGGTGATCCAAACTTGTGTTCTAGAAATGTCACTCTGGCCTCAGCAGGGCATAACTGGGTTGGCAGAGAGAAGGGGAGACAAAGCCTGAGGTAGGGACACCAGCTCGGAAGTGTGTGAAGTCGCCCTGATGGAGGTCGAATGGGGACAGTGGCAGGAACTGTGGAGAAGAGGCGCGTGACCCGCGTTGCCCTACAGAAGCGAATCTTGACGGCCGCTCATTCCTCAGCTCTCCATCCATGTCTGGATGTCACTCTCCTTTCTTCCAGCTTAAGAGCTCAATTCAAGATCTTTGAAAGAACAGTCAGGCTTCCGAGCGCAAGGGAATCCCACGGATGGGGTGCCCGAGGGCAGGCAGCTAGTCGCGGGGGGGAAGTAAACAAAACAAAACGCTGGGTTTCACTGCAGCATATGTGGGCTCTTGTTCCAATTCCCCGCTCTTCTGCTTAGTGGCAGCCTGACTTTGGTCCCATCCCTTGTCCTAGTTTTCTGTAGCATGAAACGGGAACAGTAATATCAGCACCATGGTGTTGTGGAGATTTGCTGAGGAAAATATATGCGCTCGTGTCTTTAAAAACCTTCGAACAACCATGCAAACCAGGTATTAATTGTGGAGAGCCTCTGTCTGGGTGGGGGTTGACTTTAGCAGTTTCCAAGTAAAAAACTAAAGGCTGCCTTGATTTTTAGATGATCGGCTGGATGGAGGGGTCTTCTCTTTCAATCTTTGTGCTCAGGACCCCTGGCTTCTCTCCCTGTGGTCCACAGGATAGTGCCACTTCTAGAGAACACTTTCCCCTGTTCTTTATATGAGAATGGAAATTGAGTCAGAAGCCTAACGAGGTGACTTCCCAATGTCAGTGTTCCCAGGTTCCTTCTGGAAAGAACTACTTTCTAGAGGGGCCTCTCTGGGTGCCCCTAAGAGAGTGGCCTGTGGGCACACGGCCTATAAGACGCCCCAGGCCACAACCTCTCTGTCTGCTGCTCCTCTCCTGCGTGGGACCGACGCCCTTTCACACATGCTTTATTTCAATTAACATCTCACAATCCCTTGGTCCCTGTTTTTCTTTGACTGTCCAAGCACTGGCTTTCTCTCATCCCAGGGAGCACTAGGGGCCCCGCTGAAGTCAGCAGACATGTGTCCTTGATTAATAAGAAAAGACAAATGGTGGTGAGGGTTGTGGACACAGTTGAGATCCATCAAGTATCTTAAACTCTATTAAAAATAGAAAAGCTTTGTCCGCAGTATTGACTTTTGGTTTAATCTCGAGTAGATGGAGCAGAAGCATGACATGACACAGCCAACTCACTGTCACTGGGAGAGATGGAACCCCAGAGACTCAGTGGCACAGAAATGTATTGTTTGAGTAAGACTGTCAAATCATCCAGTACAACTGCTCAGGAAGTGTCTTCTGCCAAGGCACACTTCTAGAAACTTCCCATTAATTCCAAGTACTTTCCTGAGTCCTAAGCCCCTAGCAATGAAGGCCTGATCCCCAGTCTCCAAGGCCATAGGGAGTGGGGGAGGATAGACAAGTTCATTCACTTCTTCCTGTACCCATTTATTCACTCATTAAATATTCATTTGACACTTAACTATGTAATAGGCGCTGTGCTAAATCGTAAGGATAAAATAATAAAACATGGACCCTACAGTTAAGTTAGAGGAACAGATATTATTAATATTAGCATAAAAAATGACAAACTATGCTAAATCTAGAAGAAAATAGTGACCCTCGTTTAGTCTTTACAATCAGGAAAAGGCTTCAGGAAGTGACACTGGGGCTAAGATATGAAGGATGAGGAACTAGGCAAAGGACTGAGGTTTGGGAAAGGTGGCCCGGGGCAGCAGCAGACCAAGTGAGGGCTCTGGGGACAGGAGGGAAAGCGAGAAGGCCAGTGTGCCTGGACTTTAGGGAGTAAGATGACTAGAGTGAGATGAGCTTGGAGAATGTGTAGAAGCCACACCAAGAATTCTGTTCACTATCTCAAGAACTGTGGGTGCCATTAAAGGGTGGTAATAGGGGGTATAAGATCGTAACTGCAATTCGAGAGGGTAACTCTGTGTGTAGTATAGAGTTCAGATCAGAGAGGGCAAAGGTGGGAAATGTTTTGTTTGGAGTAGGAGGCTCTTGGTGTGGTTCAAGTCAGAGGTGACATGGTCGGACTAGGACAGAAGTGACCCAACTGGAAGGAATGAGCACACCATAACATGATAGGAGCTACAATGACAGAGAGCACCCAGTTCTCAAAGTGCACAAGGAGAGGGGGTGCAGATGACGAAGACTGAGCTCAAAGAGCAGTGATTTTTCTTAAGATCACCCAGCAGTCACCATCGTTCATCCGTTCATCCTGCTCATTTGCCTCCCGCCTCCCCGAGGAATGTCACCGCCACTCCGCTGTTTCCTGCCCTTCCGGCTCCAGGCCTCGCGTGAAGTTTCCTGCCTTTTTTGGCACAAAAATCTTCGTTTTTCTCCAGGCCCTTGGTTGGCACTGAGAGCTGTGACCTGCAGAGTCTAACGCATCTTTGTTTCAATCCCTGGGTCCATCCGGCCCTCGGGCGCTGTTTTGAGAAAATAAAGAGAATCGACTCAGTCATAGGATCTACCCACGTGAAGACTGAGGGTTTGAAAAGAAAAAAAAAGAACTCTCTGATCCCACAGTACAGAGCCAGAGCTGAGAAATGAATTTCCAGCAAAGATGGAGAAGGCTGGATGGTGGAAGGGCCAAAGCAAAGGTCTCAAAGTTGGACAAACTCAAGCTGTAGTCCAAGCACCTCCCTCTGAAGTTTGTGATATTAGACATCTCTTAAGATTCGAGTTTCTAATCCATACAGTGGAGTTCATCAACAAGACTTTACATAAAATAAATCTGTTGTGAAGAGTATGAGATAATCCATGGAGATTGTTTGGGATGATGTCTCATCTTCAGAAGGCACTCAGTAACAGTTAGTGCTCCTCTGTTTATCGTTAGTGTTACTTCTTTTCTAAGCCTTGGTGTTCCCATATGCAAAATGGAAAGAATAATCGTGCCTATATCGCAGCTGTTTTTCTGAAGGTCAAATGACATCATAGTGCTTAAAAGAGAACCTGACAAATAGTAAGCACTAAATAAATGTAGGTTATTATTATTACTATTATTATATTTCTCTTGGCATTTCAGTAACAAACATCTTAGATCGATTAAGGCACAGAGTGACTTGTACCAGAGACTTTCCTGTCTTCAAATATGAATGTTGAGAGGGGACAGGACACAATCATCCTCTCACCAGCTAGACCTCATCATTCCAAGTAACTACCTAGCCTTCTGTCGGAGCAGCCAAAGGAAGCAGATTCCAACTGCCCGCAGATCAGCTGGAGTAGAGGTTCCAGCTTATAACCCTTGGCATCTTTTACATTTTGCTTATTTAGGAGTTTTTCTTTTTAAATTTTTTTCCTCTATCATAATGATTTAAGCTCTGTTTGAAAATGGCAGCCTGCTCAGCAGTGGCCTTGCTTCAACCTGTGACTAGAGATTCATAGGGGGAGAAGAAAGCTTTGAGTGTTTTTGGACAGTCATCTTAGCATGTTAATCATAATAGCTACTGTTTACGGAATGCCCTGTGAATGTGGGGCATTTACTCAGTGTGATGGTCAACGTTATGTGTCAGCTTGACTAGGGTGTCCAGATATTTGGCCACATTATTCTAGGTGTTTCTGTGGGAGTGACTTTGGAAGAGGTTAACTTTTAAATAGGCAGATGAGTAAAGCAGATTGTTCCCTCTAATGTGGGTGGCTGTCATTCAGTCATTTAAAGACTTAATACAACAAAAAGCCGACCATCCCTTGAGTGAGAGGGTGTTGTCTCTGCCTGACTTGCTTTGAATCGAGACATTGGTTTTTTGATCTGCCTTTGGACTCAGACTGAAACCCTGGCTTTTCCTGGGTCTTGCACCTTCCGGGCCTTGGGCAGGAGGTCTCCATTGGCTCTCTGGGTTCTCAGGACTTTAAATTCAGACTAGAACTTTGCCCTCAGCTCTCTTGGGTCACCACCTTGCCAACCTGCTGTGCCAATCTTGGGACTGGCCAGTTCTGTACAATGTGTGTACGTACACATCTGTTTCTCTAGAGGATCTTAATGTTGAATACATTAAGTGTTTTACATTTATAACAACTCTGTGAGTTAGATGTTTTCATCCTCAGTTCATAGTTGAGAAAACTGAGGCTGAGATGGCTTTTTCTCGGTCACATGACTAGTAAGTGAAGAAATAAAAGTGAATGGCTTAGTCTAACTCCAAGTTTTCTGTAATAACTGATATTCTGCTGTGTAAAAAGAAGCAACATGCTTCTCAAGACTGACAATGACAAGGTCACAAAAAACTGGTGAAATCCAAATGAATTCTAGAGTTTAGTTCAGAGTATATAGTGATGCCATTTCATTAGTTTTGCCCAAATTAGTTTTGCCATGCATCTGTAATATCTAAATTTTCTATTAATCTAAAACTATCCTAATATAGTTTATATTTTTTTAAAAAGGCATCATGTTTGAGCATGAGAATAGTTGGGATTTCTTATTTATTTGTTTGTTTACATTCATATATGTCATATTAAATGTAAATGTTGCATATGTGACATATACATTCATATACTTTTTCAAAGATTGAATTATTTCATTTTATAGATTAGGATATTGATGCTTAGCTTTGACATACATAACTGAATTGTCCTATCTGAGCCTAGAATTAAAAGGATGACTGTACCAAGCCATACTCTGTGATGAGAGTTAATGCTTTACTACATTCTATTATAGAGAAAATGTGTGTCTTTCTTTATCAGCCCACTTCTCAAGGTCCAGTTCAAAGTTCTCAATTTCCATGAAGTTTTTCAATTATTTTGACACTGAACTTCATTTTCTGTGGCTTCTGTGACTCTTGTGATATCCATTGGATTCAAGAGAACCCAATAACTAGTACCTCTCCTGATGGTGACAAATCAAGGGAAATAAGATGAGGGAGTGAATTAGATAGAATTCTAAAATGTTACCTTTGTTATCCTTAAGACTGGTGTTGAAGAGTGGGACTATTATCTGTGACCAAGTGGGTACTCAAACCCTGAACTCAAGACTTAGACAGACTTACCTGGAATCTACGTAGCCATAGGCAGTAGTTGAGGTTTTAGAATGAAGGCACAGAATACATTGTGGGCAGCTCTCCATAACCAAATATATTAATTTTTTGAGGGGTGGGGGGAACAAGCCTCATCCCCAAATGAGAAGCACCAGTGGTCTGCTCTACACTTCCCTTCCCTTTTTTCTCTCAAGCTTACTGATCAGATGGAAGAGAGTAGAGAGAGGCCAGGAGTATTATGTCAACTAATGGAAGGGAATGGAGAGAAACATCTTTCCCCTAAAGTCTCAAATACACATTTTGAACTTGCTTTAAGTAATTCTGTCTTCACTTCAGTATTAGTCATGTCTGCACAGATTGCTTTCCAGCATAGATCATGAACTAATAGAAAGCAGAGATTACGCGTCGCCCCCAGATCCCCCAGGATGCTATCCAACTGGCAGACCGCATTATGTAAAGGAAAGCACTAGATGCTGGCTTTGAATCTGATCTTTCTCTTTTACTTGATTTGTGATTTTGATGTACTTAATCTCTCTCTAAACTTCAGTGTTTTGCACCCATGGAATATCTATTTTCTGAGCTGCTTTGAATACAGTTGATACCATCCCTGTAAAATGTCTGGGGTATCCTAAGTGTTAATTTAATATTAATTCCCTTTTGCTCTTTCTCTTCCATTTCAGTTATTACTTTCTTATTGAGAAGTGTTCTGCTTTTTTATTTTGCTAAGCCTCAGTTTCCTCGTCTATGCAAAAAGTAACGGTAGTTAGTTCTAAACATTGGCAAGCCAGTTAAAAAGAGCAATGTGTAACTCACTTAGCAAAGTGCCTGGCACATCAATAGGGAGTAGGAATAGTTTTTATGGTAATAGTGGTTAGATACATAGGTCCCATTATTGTTGTCTTTGTTCTTGCTATTCGTCAAGACAACCAGAGGGAAGAGCCCTATGTCTGCAGTCCTTAATATTCAGTTAGTCCAGAGAAGTTGAGTGATTTTGCCTGTAAGGTACCAAGTACACATCTCTTTAATCAAATCTGCTTCTAAATGTCCTAACGGGCAGACTCCCTGGGATCATTAATGTCTTTGATATAGTTTATGTTCATGTGAACAGAGGCCAAAAGTGAGTGCATTTTTAATAAACTCAATAAAAAAATGTAATCATATTCACTCTAGAAACTTCCAAGCCATGATTCAGTGAAGAAGCCATAAAACAGAATGTCATGTTTCATACAGTCAGAACATAGAAGTTCGGGCCACTGTCTCTTCAGAGACAGAGAGTGTTGTTCATTTAAGTTCATGACAGGCAATGAAATGTTCTCTCATCAAAAAGCACAGCCAAAAGTCACCTCAGCTCTTGGAGGAATTGAAATATAAATGCAGATCCATAGTTTTATACTTTTGCGGAGGTGAGGAAGGCCATAATGTAATGATTTGCTTTTTGAAGAGAAACTGTCTAAAAAGGAAGAGGAATTTTTTCATGAGAGAGTTTAGGCCAGTGATGGCTTATGCAAATAGCTGTACCAAAGGTTGGCAACCCATTGTATAGCCGAGTCTTTTAAAAGATCAAGGTGATTTCTATTGAGAATGACTATCTTCATTTTTGAATTCCACAAAGAATATTTATGTTACTTCACGATGTGAAAGCCAGTATGGGAGACAAAGTATCTAGACCATATTGACAGCCTAGGGAAAAACATATTTGGTTCTTCGAAGTCAAAATGCCCTAGAAAATATTGGCTAAGATATCATTCCACAGGGTGTGGCCAGCTAATACAGTATTGATGATACAGGTACAAAGCCCCAATCAGAATTTAAACCCCACATGGCTCTGAAAACTAAAATTATTTTTGTAATTTCACTCCATTTCATGTGATGACTATACCTGACCTAAATTAACTTGAGGCTATTTATATTATCTCTTACTCTAATTTAAAGTAAATCTTTGTGGCTTTTGGTACAGAAAAATTAATATACTTGGTTATAGAGAGCTGCCTCAGACCCTTCTGGGCTGGTTAACATACACGCACCCACACAATATTTTAATTATATTACCTTCCTAAAGATTCAAAATCTCTGAGTTAAAAATAAATCTGGTCCTATGAGCTTCAGGTAAGAAACTGGGGTCCAGAAACAACATCTGTTCATATACGTTCAAGAAAAGGCTATTGCCGTCCTGTTGTACATTACCTTGTTCTATACTCATAGCCAGACATTTGAAGTAGTTATTTAGCCCCACTAGCAGACGTGGAAACTGGGGCTCGGACCTAATAAATAACTTATCCTAACAAGAGATTCTTAGTACAGATGCTATGTTCTTTACCTTTATCTCCTTAATTGCATAAATGACATTAAGAGGCACTATATGAAACCCAACTTCAGAAACAGCATTTTTTTTTCTCTTTCCCTAAACTGTTGATCATCACCTATGTCAGTTTTCTTTAGCTGGAGCTATAAAAAAAAAATCTAAACAGTAGAGGGTTACTTAAAAATTCAAGCTGGAGCCTGGGGCTTAGAACTATCATAGTGGTATGATGGGAAGCTGACTGAGGCAGGAGGTGGGGTGAGGATAAGACCACACTTAGTAGTATTTGCCAATTTCTGGAGTGTAAATGCTCCCCTTCTGGCCAGTTCCAAGCTACTGTCTCATGGAATCCTTTGATATTTTAACAATTGGCTCTTACAAGCTGATAAAAGCTAGCTCCAGCCCACTGCTTAAACTAGGTTATTATTCATAAGTCTCAGGTGATTGTAGGCAAGACTATTTTGAAAACATGCAGAGTACCCAGGGAATCTTTTGCTTTAGTGCCTGTGTGTTTACTGAAAATTCCTACGGGGAATAAAGACAGCTCTGCAATTCAGGGACCATTGAAAAGGGGCCTGCTGTGTATATCAGGCACTGAGAAAAACACTAAGATCGAAAAAGTAAATGGATTACATGGTTCCCTCCCTCAAGCTTTTTACACTGTTAATAGGCAAGACAGACAAGTCAGGAGGTGATTATGACACAGTGCAGATGTTGGACTTGATCAGCCTCTGTTTACCTGATTTCTGCTTGTTCCTTCCCTCAACCATGTAAGGCTTCTTGCCTTCCCAGGTTATTATCCAAATAGACCCCTCTGGAAACCCCAGACTATCTAAGGCCTGTTTGATGGACAGCAGGGAGACTGTCCTGAGCTGTCATGCCCATCTTTAATTTCCCAGTCCATGCCATTGGATAGATCGTATCAATCTGCCTGCCCTTGGTAATTATGATTTAGTTCCTACCACGAGAGGGGTGGGACAGACTCACCATCAGCTGAGTTCTCTTAGTACTAGCCCCACCATTCCTGGATGAACTACCTTCCTCTAAGCCCTCTGGGGAAACTTAGGAGATATTACATAAGCAAGACCAAGAATATTCACACACTGACATTCTTTCCTCCTCCCACCATTTATGCAGTAAGAATTTACTGAGCATTTGTTGTGTGCTAGATACCTTTCTAGGCTATTGGGACACGGAGTTGAACATTGCTGTGCCTGCCCCTCAAGGAACACACAGACTGTCTGGAAGATGTGTAGTGAGCAGATAATTGTAAAGGGAGATGATAAGTGCCTTAAGGTGCCCAGGCTGGTGTACAGAACGGGACAGCCTAGGGGGTTCTGGAGGCTTCACAACATAGGAACTGCTTGGGCTGACTTTGAAGAGACGTAGTTCTTCTGATGGATTCTGAGGCAGGTACACAGTAGGACATCCCATGCAGCAGGAAGAATGAGTGCAAAGCCAACAGAGGCTGGGAGCTCAGAGTGCTGAGGTCCTTTATGAATAGAATAAAAAACTTCAAGTTTTATGTTTTAAAAACTTGTATTTTATACACATACTACTAAGACCTGTTGAACCTTAGGCATATTTATATCTTCAGCATCTGGCATGCTGCCTAGCATACAATATTCAATAATCATTGAATTGAATAAAATGACTATAAAAAATAGAGCTATCGTTCTATGTCCCAAGAAACCAGGGCAATTAAAAAAGTAAGTAGGATATGTAAAGACACTCAGTCCCAGACAGAAAAAAAATCTGGATGCTTCTGAAAGAAAGCAGTATTCAATTATGAGATCAACTGTGCCCCTGGAGCCTGAAAATTATAGTTTAGATTCCCACATTCCTTATTTGGGTAGAAATTGCTCTATTTCCTGAGAAAGTCTTGATGAATTTATGGAAAATTTTGTAATCTCTTTGGAGGAAAAAAAATAAATCTAAACAACAAAAAAAGATCTTGCTAATATGTGCTGATTTGGGGAAAGTGACTGAAGCTCGGATAAAAGTACATAACTCCTGGTTTGTGGCTGTTATCTGTCTCGCTATAAGTATTAGTAGCACCACCTTTCCCAGTCAAAAATGTCACATTGGGACTAATAGATTCTTCACTGAAATTCCAATTAATGGAACATTTAAAGGAAATACCGTACACATAGATCAACGTAGAAGGATGTTATTTGTGGCATTTGGAAATGAAAAGAGATGCACACGTTCAGCAGTGAAGAGCTGGCTTCATTAATAATGGGTGTCTCCATGTCAACATCGCGTTGCTATGAAAAATAACAATTTAGATGTATATTGCCCTACGTGGAAAGATGCCAATGATATATCATTCAACACTGAGAAAGAGAGGTTTCATGGTAGTGTGTTTTATTATTTTGTTCTTCTAAATGAAAGAGAGAGGGAGGGAGGAAGAGGCAGATTTGAAGGCAGTCACAGTTGCATTAAATCTCTCCTCTTCCGTTTCATAGGTGAAGGGACCGGCCCAAGTCATTTAGCCTTTTTTGACCATCAGTTTCCTTGGCTGTAAAATGAAGTAAAAATAATAGTTACCTCTTGGCGCTATTCTGACGAAATGGTGTGTGCAATGTATTTGGACCCAGCGGTTCACAATCAGGGGCAGTTTTGACCCCCAAGGTGACATTGTCAGCATCTAGAGACATTTTTGTTTGTTACAGGTGGTGGTGGAGGGAGGTGGTGCTACTGGTGTCTAATGAGGAAAGGCTTGGGGTGCCGTTAAACATCTTGTGGTACCCAGGAGAAGAATGAAAAACTGATTTAGACATAATAAACACTCAGTAAATGTATATAAAGACTAATAGTTTTAATAAGCTAACAGTGATGATCTTCCTATGGTGGAATTTGGAGTGCGTGTGTGAGTGTGTGTGCACGTGTGCGCATGTTTTGATGCACACATGCACATGTGTATTTTCATTGTACTTATCTTTATTTTGTGTTACTGTCAGCATTAAATATGGACTGCTTGAGTAGTAAAGAATAAATAAAAGTTACATTTAGATAACTTTCAACATCAATATTTGAAACAGCAGCAACCACAGGTGATATAACTGAAAGCCCCTTGAATTCAGAGATCAAATCTCATCTACATAGAGTAGAGCCTAGCATATTATAGGTGTTTGATAGTTCCTACTGAATCGAATTAAAATATACAAAGCAATACTACTAAGAAAAGGAGAGGGAGCTAGTTTAAATGACCAAATTTTAGTTAGCACTCTAATGAAATGTATAGACTAATTTGTAATCAGTACATGAAAAATATGTAAATTATATTGCAAACATCCTGTCTAGAAACAGTTTGTAGCTAGATATTTGCCTTCTTTGACATGCCCTCACCAATTGCCACACCCATGTACCTACCAAACAATCATACAAGTAATATTTAAAGGCTGTGCAAGCTCACACATCTCGTTTATTGTGCTTCTTTTTTTTTTTACCTTCAATTTTTACAAATTGAAGGTAAAATTCTCCACCAGCAAAAAGATTACAATGAGCTAAAGGCTCTGATGATGGCTAGCATTTTTTAGCAATGAAGTATTTTTTAATTAAGACATGTTCACTGTTTTTCAGGCATAATGCTATCATATACTTTAAATAGACTACAGTGTAGTATAAACATAACTTTTATATGCACTGAGAAACCAAAAACAATGTGTGACTCAATGTGCTGTGAGAGTATTGCAACAACAAAGCTAGCAACTTTATTGAGGGGGTCAGAACCGAACCCACAACATCTTTAAGTAATACTGGTAAAAGTTAAAATGTCTTTCGACAATAAATATCTTGAAGGTATGGAGTATTTCCTCTGTATTTATATTCCTCATTGTACAGTTCGCAGTACCCTCTCTAGTTCAGCAATATTGTTCCATTTCCTTAATGAGTTATCTGTCTTGGATTATCAAAAAGAGAGTCTTTGTTCTTATCCTGGAGAGTCCTTAACCAGCGTCCATGTTTAAAAAGCGACGTGAGATTGAGCAAGACCTCTGAAACCCCATGTCCCGATCTATAAAGCAGGGATTAGAACACTTATGCCACAGAGCTGCCTGACAACCAAACAAGACAATGTTATATAAACGTTATACAACGTGCAATGCACACATCATTGCCACTTACTGATGTGTAGTTATTATTATCCTTAGTCTTTCAAACATTTTTCAAAATGTTGTCATTTCATTGAGAATCAAGTTCTCTTCCATCCTGTGATGGCAAGTATACATGAACTCATGATTCACTGAAAGACAGTGCAGTGTCATGGGTTAGTCACCAGGTAGCTAAAGCCAAATTTTATTAATGTTATCAATCAGTGTTTCTTATACTTTTTAATATCTATGATTCCCTTTAAAATCAGAAAATACTATCAATGTTAGTTGAAATTTGAAAAAAAAAATTAACTGCAATAGCTAGCTTGGTGTCCAAGAAGCTCTTACCAATTATCTTTCCAAACTCTTCCTACTTCCCTCTATCTCCACTCCAGAGATTTTTCGTTTTTATGTTTCTCCTTAAGTATCCTTGAGAACTATACTTTGAATAATGCCAAAATACTTAAGTGGTTCTGTTCTAATGAATCTCTTTTTGCCCAGTTTCACAAGGTCAATCAAACAGACCCTTCAGGTTTCCATCTTTGAATAATCAATCAAGTCAAAAACAATTGATCTGCTTTGGACATGTCAGCAACATATTGATCTACCCGATGAGCTCTGCTCAAATAGAATGAAAATGATGAAAGCCCTTACTGCATTAGGAAATGAGCAAATAAAGAGCCCTATGCAGCCCTTTTCTCTCTCTCTCTTTCTTAAATATAGCTTTTATTTTGTAAATTGGTTTTAAGGCTCTTAATATATGCATCTGTATTTAGCATGGCATAATGGAAAAAACTGGGTCAGGATCTCCTTTTGGCTACTTGCCTGTGTGAGCATAAGCATGCTTCTTTTTCTCTAATGGTTTTATCCATAAAATAGGAGTTACATTGAGCCTTTACATGAAGAGGATTAAAGGTGATCATGGAGAAACCAGTGCCAATGGAAGGCAATAGCTCATAGCAAAGACTTTGGATTCAGATGACATTGATATGGGTCCCACGTGTTCTCATAGGAATCAACTTTACTTGCTTACATCTTAGGTTTCTTGCCTGTGAAACTGTTATGAAAATAGTAACTACCTCATAAAGCCTTTGTAAGTGATAACATTAAAAACCTGTAAAACACTTATTGTAGGGCATCACACCCTGTAAAAGCACTCAGTAAAAATTAGCTTTATTATATCTGCAGTTTGAAATTCCTTTCATTATGTACTTTCTCGTCTGTTTTCCAGTGTTACTGTTTCATTTTATTTCACATATGCTGAGCAGCTACACTGAAGGAAGCAGCCACTGTTGGTTGTCCACCAAAATTCAAACCCCAAGATTTCTCCAGTTGTAAAACTTGCCAGTGATGGCTGGGCATATGGTTTCCTAATTACAGACTGAATTTCTAAGTTTTTTCTGTAGATATATGTGGTGATGTAAGTGCTACCCAAGCAGATGTAAGAAGTGGTACGGATAACTCCCAGGAAGTATCTGTAAGAGAGAGAGATGTGTTCTTTCTGGCCTCTTTCTTTTTCATGAGATCTTATAAATATTCATGTGAACAGTTTGGCTGGAACTGAACCATGAGCTTGAAGATGAAGTTCAAAAGCTTGATCTCTACATTGGAAAATGAGAGTGGAAGATGGCAGAGCAGAAAGATAGAAGGAATCTGAGACTCAGATTAGATTATGAAGTCAATGCAGCAGTCCTGGACCTTCTATTGAGATTTATAGCTGAGAATGAGAAACATAGTCATTTTTTATAGAAGTCACTACTAATTGGAGTTGAGGAAAAGTTATACGATTATCCCAAGGTGTCATATTAGCACCATGGAATCAAGTGTTTTCCACAGTGCTAGCTGAGAAAATGCCATGGGTAACAAATCACCAGGATAATAATGTATTCACATGAGTGCAAGACTGTCCTTATCCCTCTTTCTTTAAATCCACTCAATAAATAAATGAATGACAAAAATCTTTAAAATCTGTGAATGAACATCCAGTCCTCCATCTCAGTCTGTTTCAGAACAATATAATTCAACTCTTCTCCCAGAAGTACCTGGGAATTGAATGCAAGGCATGTGTATGTTTCAGAAATATAGAGTGTTAGAGAAGACACAGGGCTAAGAATCGAGGGACTTGGATTTTGTCCTGTTCCTTCTTGAACAAACTATGCGTCTTTGAGAATTAGGTTTTTCTAAGCTTTTGTTTATTTCTCTGTATTATGTACATCTTAACATCAACACTTATGTAGCATGAAGAGTCAATGGGTAGGCCAGTTGGCAGTACATCCACTTGGGGTTGAGAGGACACATTTATGCCCTTGAGTCTGCCCTTTACACCTGCCCCCAACCCCATCCCTGCCCTCTGTGAGGAGACACAAGTTTGCTATTCATCACATGCCATCAAGAATGCGCTGCTGCTCCAGTCCATTGGAACAGGCGGTTGGTTGGCAAAGTCAGCAGACACCTGTTGAGGTTGAGTCATCCTTATTCACAGGACATGCCTCACTGCCTGGGGGTAGAGTGTCCAGTTGGGGATGGGAGCCCTGGCTAGCCCAATGCGGTGCAGCTGATGCTCTCATTCACTGGCAGCTTTCAGGGGAAACCAGAGAGCCATGGTCTAATTTTACTTCTCCTCATCTTTTCTGTCGACAGATGGATGCTCACAGTCCAGTGGTCATGCACATCCGTTCAGGCTCGGGAGCCTAACGAGGAATTAAGTTGGGTCTGAAGGAAATCAGTTGTTTCATGGAAATTAAAATGAGTGGTGGTGGCACTGATATGGCGCCTCCTTGGATCTCTGACACTCTCTTCCAGCACACCCAGCTTTGCCAGCACCGCTACTTAAGTAGAAGCCCAGGCCGTTATGTCAGTTCCAGAACCAGTAGGCTTTGAAGATAAAAATTAGCTCCTTGGTCAATAAACTCTTGTTCTTAGCTTGCACTTTCATATTGGTTAACCTAATCCAGGAATATCGAAGTTTTTACGGGAACTGACTGGTCATCAATATTGGTTTCTAGGACAGTCTAAATAATCAACCTCTTTTCCCAGAGTCCTCTCCAGAATTTCTATTTAGAATAGGATCAGGAACTACAGCCCACCTGGGAGAAGAGAGTGGGCATCCTGAAAACTAGTTCCCTATGAGTTTTACATAATATTGAGAGAGACGCATTTCTAAGAATGAAGACTGGCTAATGACCACCCAATCATTACTGGCATTGACTTTCTAGATAACAAATTTACTGAAACATGGAAATAGAAATAAGAAAAAAAAACTACCCTTATTACTAACAAAACAAGGTTAGAGTATGCAGTACTGCTTGGATCTACAGACAAAATAAACCTTTCTCCTCCTTTCCCATGGAATTAAAGTCACCACCCCATTCACAGATGCAGTACTGGGACGTACAGGATCTTCCCCATGGAACCGCACTCTACGCTGGTCAGCTTGCCTCGGGGAGGAGAGTGTCTGGCCATCAGGAGGGCAGGTCCCATAAGAGAAATCCAAAAGTGGTCACAACATAACCCTTAAGAACCTCCAATTTCTCTCACAGAGGGGAACACGTCAGAGGTAAACGAAGAGCAGAGGTTCTTATCTCAGCATTTGGGAGAAGGCAGGAGCTCTGATTTTATAGGACAGTGGGGCTGCTAGGAAAAAAATGGCTCCTTCTCACAATGCCCAGGCTAAAGCAAGATGGTTGGTGTGGTATGAAACAGTGGAGAAAGCCCTGGACTCAAAGCCAAGTGATACTAAATTCAACTCCTACTTCTATTGTTGACTTGATTTGGAGTAATCTCTGCATCCCTGGGCCCTTGGTTACTTGTCATAGAATGAATGAGGTGCTGAGACCCAAAGGTTTTCTTCCTAACAGTCGTGTGAGAGGCGTGTAGTTGCGAGCACTGACTCTGGAGACAGAATGACCTATGTTTGTTCAAATGTAGGGTTTCAGTGTTTTCTGAGGATCAAATTTTACATTCACAAAATAGGGTTAATACCTTCTACCTTGCAGGGCTACTCTGGGTAAGCAGAGAGTATGCATGAAGAATTTAATGCATAATAAATGCTAGATAAATAATTATCAAACTCCAAGGAATCGCTTTTTAATTTTTTAAAATAATTGTGAAATTCTGGTGTTTAGAGGGTGTGATATTGTGATTTATAGTAAAAAAAATACATATGTGTTCTTCATCCTCATTTCTGGCACAGAGCTCCTAAAACCCTTGGAATTTCTTAAGTGATGAGCATGGTAGAGGTGTCATTCATTGGGATGATTTTTGGAATGTCCCTAGACTGCCTACATGTGGACTGGTTACCAGAGGAGCCAATCATGTGATTAGTGGGTGGAGGCTTTCAGTCCTATCCCCCTGACCTTCTTGGGAAGGTAGAGAGGCTGGAAGCTGAACTAATCCCCAGTGGCCATTGATGTAATCAGTCATGCCCTGTTAGTGTTAAGCCTTCATAAAAAATACCCAAAAGGATGGGGTTCAAAGACCTTTCAGGTTAGAGACCAAGGGAAAATGCAGGGAGGGTGGCACGCCTGTAGAGGGCCTGGAAGCTCCACACCCTTTCCCCATCCCTTGCCCTGTTTATCTCTTTAATTTGACTATTCCTAAGTGACATCCTTTTATAATAAACTGGTGACCGAGTAAGTAAAATGTTTCTCTGAGTTCTGAGAGGTGCTCTAGCCAATTAGCCAGACTCAAGGAGGTGGTCATGGGATCTCTGATTTATAGCCAGTTGGTCCGAAGTACAGGTAACGACTTGGGCTTTTGACTGGCATCCTGATTTAGTGGAGGGTCATGAAAACCTCCATTTTGTAGCCGGTTGGTCAGAAACACAGGTAAAATTAGCTGGGCTGGTGATTGGTGTCTGAAGTAGAAATCTGTCTTATAGGACTGACCCTTTATTTTTTACCTGTGGAATCTAATGCTGCCTCTGAATAGATAGTGTCAGAATTGAGTTGATTTGAGTTGAATTCTCAGATCCCCTGCTGGTGTGCAAGTTTTGCTCATTGGTGTGGTTAATATCCTCTCTCCACAGTGTACACACATTAGAATTGGGTCCAGAGGGATTATATATTATGAAAAATACTAAAAATAAGATAAAATCTTGTCACCTAAAAATACAGGGCAAAATGGGAGGCAATAGCCATCTGTTTGAGATCCAAAAGAATCGCTATTCAGGCAGAAACCCAAATGGTGCTCCAATTAGGAGGTGAAGGCGAGGGGGATTTATAAGAAAGGAAAGAGAAACAAGTACATGAATAGAAAGAAGGAATTTTTACTGGTGCAAATAAGCTAAATAGTGATGCTAATTCTAAAGAATGTTTCTAATTTTTAGGTCTGTAGTCATAATGTCTGGTTTCTTGTTATGTTTCTGAACAGTTGTTTGGAAGACAATGCTGCTTTAGGCCCGGTCCAAAGGTTATTACACCCAGTTTTAACATTCCAAAGGTGTGAGAGGTAGGACAGCAAAGCGGTTCCTCTAGGATGTCAGCTCCAACTCCATTTTAAAGGGGCCCCATTTATATTGTTTTTCACCGTAGAGTTTGTTCTTTTAATAATCTCTAGGCTTTAAGTGTAACAATGCCTATTATTTTTAAAGTTTACCATTGAAAGGAGCATGAAGTCTACCAACTCTGAAGAAAAAATGAATTATTTTAAGAACTATCGGAGCATAGCAAATATCAGAGCATAGTAACAAAGGATCCTTCCAGTTCAAAAAGAATAAGAGAATAAGAATCAGGATAAAAGACTCTCACCACTGAGGAATATTATCTTTACTCCCCTTAAATTTATTTTCCCCAAGTTAGGCTTGTGTTCACACCTCTGAGTTCAAGGGGAGACGACTGAATAAAATCTGGGATTTTTATGATATAAGGAGAACACACATGAGAAATATTGATGTGTAAACCAGTAAAGAGTGGAGATGCTCTGTGGAAAGCTCTGGGCTTCCAACTCCCTTAGGCTCCAGCTCCCCAAATCCCACAGTGTCTGTGAAACTGCTTGATTAACCGCCACCTGGCTGATGTCATACCATTCAAAAGGGCAATTTATGACCAGGTGAGAGAGTCCATCTAGGAGACCTTAATCTTAGAATTAGTAAAGAAATTCATGATATATGTAAGAAATAAAAACCAAAACCTCTCTGATTAAAAACAGTATGAAACTAGAATAACTACCCAAGAAAGTCTATAGGTCCCAAATTTATTATCTAAAATGAATTTGAAATAAAACCAAAGTTTAAACGTTACTGTTAAAATATAAAGTCTTTAAAGGCAGAATCATGTCTAGAACAAAGCAGAGTTAATAATATGTAAGAGGCCCTAAAATATTTGTCAAGTGAATGAATAGATGAACCAATGACACAATTATTCAACAATTGTATGTTAAAACCACTGACATAATTTTCTTCCTTATCAGTGGGCTATATTTTGAAGGGCATATCCAGCCCCATTGAGTTAAATGTAGTTTATATGTCAATAATGCCAAAGTTTTTATTAATATTTCTGACCACCCTATAGAACTGTGGGTATTTGTATCTTCATTTGAAATCTCCAAAGGGATGTCTAATATGAGTCTCAAAGTTAACATAGCCAAAGGAGAGTTAACTTTCTGTGTACCATACCCTTTCTTCACGAAAGTTTTCCATACGTCTGTTCCTGTTTATTGTATAAATATGGTGTGAAACAAACCCAAGCATAAAAAGTCGCTCTAAGAGTTGGTGACTTAAGACAATAACCATTCTTTCCCACGAATCTGCAATTTGGGAAGAGATTGTCAAGAAAGGTTTATCTCTACTTTATCCATCACCAGGTGGGCAGCTATTCTAAGGGCTGAAATGTTTGTTTCCAAGGTGACTCACTTATACTTTGCTGGCAAGTTGGTGCTGGCTGTCAAGTCCAACTTGTGTGTAGGGCCAGGGACCTTGGTTCCTGTCCAAGGTGTTTCTCCATGTGGTCTGGGCTTCTTCACAGCTTGGTGGTGGAATTCCAAGGGGAATCATTTCAAGAGAGAACCAAGTAGGAGTTATATGACATAACCTCATTTCTATAATGCTGTTCCATACTCTATCAGCTAAGAAAGTCACAGAGACCCAACCAGGTTCAAGACAGGAAACCACAAACTCTACCTAGGGGAGTGGTAAGGTTCAAAAACATGCAAATATTGCTGCAACCATTTTTAGTTAATATACTGTGCCATGTATTTACATATCAGAAGATAAAGGCACTGTCATTCTATCAGTCAGCTGTTCTTGCCAAAAATCAAAATACCCAGATCTCTTTTTTTTCACAATTATATTCATTTAATCAGAAAATCCTGTCAACTCAAATCATATCTCAAACCTGAGGTTGTCTTCATCTTTAAGACAACCATCCTATCCAAGCTGCCATCATCCGTCTCTCTCCAAGATGGCTTTAGTGGCCTCCAAACTGATCACAGTCTTCCCTTCTTTTGTTTCTACATTCTATTCTCCATAAAGCCAAGATAATCATTTTAAGACATAATTCAGATCCTATCTCTCCCTGCTTATAAAATATCTAATGAAGAAGTGAATCACATCCTAGTGATAAAGGGAACAATTCACTCTTCTAAACGTCAATGAATCTAATATATAAGTACAAAACATGAACAGCAAAAACTGACAAAATCAACTTGACAATTCTATATTCACACATAGAGATTTTTTTTCATAGCTTTCTCAGTTATTAGTAGATTAGGTAGAGGAGAAGCGTTAATGGCACGTTCCTTAATGGGTTATAGGTAGACTGAGATGCCCATCTCCTTAGCTGTATGGGCTGTCTCATCTGAATTGCTGTTTATTAATATTTTTGTGCATGTTCAAAAAGATTGATAATCACTGCCTTAGATTACCTCTCAAACAATGACATGTACCAGAATGGTCCTTGAGGGATTTGACCAAAATCAGCATCCAAAACAGTCTCTTATTTTTTAGTCCTGCCTGACAGTGAGACCACGGTTGGTGGTTTCTGTTGGGAAAGATCAAGAACTTGCCTTGTGGGTGCCATTAGGGTGCAGCACGACACACCAAGATTGGATCTGGTGAATCTAGGGTGAAATTCATTTCTTCCTAGACCTTCATCCAAACCCTCTGCTCATTGTTAATGCTTTTCCAGCAGGCCCCACACTGCAAGCACGCAGATTGATATCAGCATGTGCTGGGAATAGCTCCAAGCTAAGCTTTCAGCAGTTTGTAAAGATGTACATGAAGCACAAAGCAAAAGATATAGATGGGCTTGACCCTGGAAGGGGAACAAACATACTTTTCTTGCGGGGTGCTGCCAGGCGATGTCATTTAGGGGGCCTCTCAGACAAATGGATGGACTGTGAGCATCTGATGATTCCGATGGTGGGAATCAGGGTGAGGATATCTCTTTAAAACCCCAGTTATTCTATGGATAAAGTTATGACAGTTTAAAAATGAGAGCAAGAGGGTGAGAGATTAACTTCAATCTTCAATGCTTCTAACTGGGGAAAAGGCATCGATCTATCCGCGAGATTGCTAATAGCAGGTGTCTCGTGTGGTTTATGCCAGCAAACAAAGTTGTTTGGACCCTAATCCTTTTCCTATGTTTCATAACAGGGAGAGGAAACAGGAGAGGTCGTGAATAATTCTAGAACGTCGAGATCTTTTTTCACTCCGGAATGTGAAAGTCCCAGTTCCCCCTCACTGACTGGGTTATCTGGGCTTTATGGGAAGGCAGGTTACTACCTGGATATAGACTCATGTCTGCTCCTCTGCTGTGATCTATCCTGTGAGGCTTCTCAGACTTGAAAAAAAAAAACAGAGAGGGTTTAAGTATTGTTCTCAATAGGGTCATAATGCAAAAACCCCACCAAGACAACCTTTCTATCCAATCTGCCATCATCTGTCTCCGTCCAAGATGGCTTTAGTAGTCTGCTAATTCCATTTCCTCTTCCCACTTCCCTCCATTCCTCTTCCCCTCTGCTTTCATGGAATTGTGCCCCGGCTTTCCCCTGAATGTAGTCTCCTGCACCCGCCTGGTTAGAAGTTTTGGGAGGAACAGAGAAAACAGTGAGTTTAGCATATTCGCTTGATAGGCATTTCCTGAGTATACATTACATGGTGCTTTGTAATGAGTCTGAGCTTCTGAACACACACTGAAACTTGGATGGAAACGTCAGTTAAAAATCCATATGATCAAAAACTATTTTTGTATACGTGTTGACTGTGTACGCTGTGCCTACCACTAGCTGAGAATGAGCTCTAGGAGATCTTTGATAAGAAAGATTGGCAAAGGTCACAGGAAGAATACCAAACCCAAATTCACAGAAACAAGATGTGAGCCCTTCCTCTGCCCGTGATCTGCCTGTGGATGTAAATTGGCTTGGTCCTCAGGAGGACGCTTAACTTCTCTGACCATTGACTCTCTTACATGTAGGATAGAGATAGTGACACCTGTGTTTTCAACCTTTAAAAGTTGCCGTGAATATTACATGAGATAATTTTGAAAGCACTGCATAAATGTTCATTTTCCTTTTATTATGTTATGCAAAAATATACAAATTTTAAGGAGACACATATTCTAAGTGAAACTTGGTTCTTCAGCAGCTATTTTACCATGAAATGAGTTGTTGGGGTGTTATTTGTGCTGGTTCTTGAAAAAGAGGTAGGCATTCGGTAGGTAAAGCTAAGAGACAAATGAGAGAAAATATGTATATTAGATTCCTAAGCCTGCCTTAAAAAATTACTTTAAGATGAGTGGCTTTAAATGATAGTTATTGTTTGGCTCATAGTTCAGAAGTTATAGTTCCAAAACAAAGGTATCAGCTGAGCCACGTTCTCTCCAAAGGTCTGAAAGGAGATGGCTTCCTTAACTCCTCCTAGCTTCTGGTGGTTGCTGGAGTTCTTGGTGACCCTCTGCCTGTAGACTTACCACTCTAATCTCTGCCTCCATCATCACGTGTTTATTTTCCCTGAGCTTCTGTGTTCAAATTGCCCTCATAAGAGTGACCTAGTTAGGGCCACCCTAATCCACTATGATGACTTCATCTTAACTTGAATACATCTGCGAAGACCCTATTTCCAAATAAGGTCACATTCCCAGGTATTGGGGGTTAGGATGTGGATGTGTTTTTTGAAGAGGATGCAATTCAACTCAAATCATTATATGAAGAGAATTCAAAGGGATAAGGCACAAGATGTGTTCAGAGGAGCAACAAGTAAATTATCATGAACATAGTAGAAAATATGGTGGATGAGTAGAGAGCAATGATGCCAGAACTGAATTGTAACTAACAAACAAGTACCAGGCTAGGATCTGGGAGTATCACAATGAATTAGACCATATCTTTGCATCGGAGACATTTAATGTCGCATGTAACACCTTCCTGTACAGAAATATCTATGATTTTGGAGCACAGGTTATGCCTCTGCTCTGTTTCATTCATCCCTGGGTATCTAGAATACAGTCTCTGATACACAGTGGGCACTCAATAAATACTGTTGAATGAATGACTGAACGTCTGCTTTTATGTAGATGAAGAAACCAATTGAGGGAGTAACTTGTTGATAGAAACAGACAATGGCAGTAAAGCTGGCATAAACCCTGGCCTACTTGGCTCCAGAGTCCATGTCCTACTGCATACCTCCTTTGAATACCTTCTTAACTCAGAATAGTTTATTTGTCTGACCATTGTTGTCTATTTTCCACTGTGCATTAAGGTCAGCTATTACGTTGTATCTTGCCTTCCTGAAACCACAAGGCAAGGTTGTTCATCAGGCATGCCATTGGACAGAGCAATGGCCTTGATCTGGCTCCACTCCCTCAGATGACATGCTCACTTTCTCCCACAGCTATTAGGCAGAGCCCAGCAAACACAGTGACATTTGGCATCTGCAAAGGCCATTTTAATTTCTCTGTCATAGGCATTGCCATTCATGTTTTTAATATCCGTTTAGAAGAGTGCCATATCCTGACTCTCTGCCGCTAGAGATAAACAAGGTTCGGCAAGAAAGGTTTGCCCCTGGCAGTCATTACTAAGTAGGGAGATCAAATGGAATTCAGGTACATTAGATAATAGAATCTCAGGATCACAAGGAAGCTTAAAGTTCATTTGATATTATTCATTATAAACAATGCTTGAAGCATAACTTCCCCATTTCCCGGAACACACACACACACACACACACACACACACACACACACACACACACACACACAAACACACACACACAATTATCTGCAAGGTTTTTCCAAATACTTCACCCACCAACATAAGCACGCACAGTATCTTGGCATTTGCCCTTTGAACACTGGATAGAGTTTTGACATAAAAAGAGTCGTTTTTATAAAAAGAGAAATTTAGTATTCTGAATCTGTAGGATTTGGTAACTGTTTGAATGTGGTGCTGTGATAAGTGGGAAGGAGATCCTAGGATCAGCCCAAGTTTCCAGCCAAACAGCGTGTCTCTCAGGAGGGGACGTAAACACTCCCACGCTTTGTCCACATCTCACTCAGTGGTCATTTCAGAGACCTTCCCAAAGCACCCAGATTTCTTTTAAAAGAGTCTTCTGCCACGCCCCTTTCCTCATTTTGCTTCATTTTTCTTCATAGCACTCATCATTATCTGCCTATATTTTTATACATGTGTATATGTGTCACACAACTAGGATATCGGCTTATGAGGATAGAAATGTTGTCTCTTTTGTTCACTGGTGAAGTTCCATTCACAAGGACTTACTTGGCCATTACTAGCACAGAGCAGTTGCTTGGTGAATGAATGCTACATTTAGGAACAAATATGCAGTTCTCGACTGTTTGCTTTCTGTCTTAGGAACATTTTTCTTTCTTGAGAGTGAGGATGAGACTGCCCCTTCCAAGTAGTTACATGTTCATATGCTTCCTTTTCAGGAGCCTCAATGGGAAAAAGATCTCTTTTTTCTCAATTGTTCCAACTGAAGTCTAATGTTTGAGTCCCATTGGGTGGCTGGGTCATTTACCTGGTCCTGAAACAATCTTTGTGGTCAAAAGATAGGGTAAACTGATTGGCTAGACCAGGTCTGGCGGCCACCGCTGCAGTTGGGTTAGTCCGCGCCTAAGCCACACGGACTCAGAATGGCAGTGCTGGGTCTCCTTGAGAGAAAAGTGAGATGCTGTCACTCAAGGGAGATACGGGTTTTACGAGGACTAGCACTGAAACTATGGGGTGGGGCATCATTAAAGAAAGTGATTATAAAACTGCAACGACAATATTAATTATAGGATTCAAACTTAAAATTGAAATATCATGGCAAATCCATCTCTGGAAAGAAAAAAATAAAAATGAGGAAAACAGAAGTCCCCACAAGGGAACAGAGAGGAAAGAGAAGGTGTCGATTAGCCACAGAGGGACTTGGTTCCAGACGTGAAAAGGGGCGACTGTCCTCAGGACCTGGCACAGCCCGCCTCGCCTGGCGGACGCATGCCCTGCTCAGTGTGGGCATCTGCGGAGTGGTTGTCAGCCAGGAAGAGAGGAATGTGGAATTTGGTCTCAAGCTCTCTTTTCTTCCTATTGTCTGTAGCTTGTTCTGAAGGGGCTTGTGGAAAGAACAGCTGTGTGTCCCTAGTACAGCTAATCCTTTTGGGGGGAAAAAAAAATAGTTACATAACATAAATGTGTTTAACTGGATCCCCGACACCCCCATAATTTAAAACATCCCATAGAATACCAAGTTGGGGTGGGGTGTGAATGTTAATGAGCTATACCTCCAGCATGTCAACCCAAGGGAACGCTCCCTGGGGAACGGTGGGGCTGAATGGGCCCACAACAGCGTAAATGCACTCAGTGCTTGGAGTCTGTGCTGTTCTATCCCGGGCAGGTCGTGAAGTGTTTTTTCAGTGCATCTGTCTAAAAGTCAGTGAGCGTCATCCCGCAGAGGTCAGGCAAGGCTGCAGAGGAATTCTTCAGAGGGAGCTGGAAGAGGGGGCAAGGAGAGGAATGTGCACAGGCCACGTCTAAGGGCCACCCTGTGAAGCTTCTCCTGCAATGATGCCTGGTGACAAGCATCTTCTACACTTGCAGTGCTTTTCCGAGTGCTCTAAGATTTTGAATTTTGTGTTACAGACTCATGAAGAGTAGAACTTGGAGGTTATCTGGGCCAACTTTCTTGTGTGACTAAAGAGCGAACTGAGGTGTCATAATGGCGATTCCATGTATGAAGTGTCTCATGGGCTAGGCAAGACATGCTCAGTGCCCTCAGTGAAATATTTCTAATCTTCAGAACAACCCTCCTTCTAAGTAGACACTATGATGCTACTTTGCAGCAAGCAAACATAAACAAAGCAGGTGCTCAGAGTGCACAAAGTGAATAACAGCAGGCACAGGGTCCAGCTCCTCACCACGATGTCCATGGCTAATAGAGCCTTCCTAGTCATATTCTTATTATTATGATTACTGTGATGATGTATAATAAGTGAGCACCTACTATGTACCAGATATTGTATTAAATGCAATGTGTGTGTGTGTGTGTGTGTGTGTGTGTGTGTGTGTGTGTGTGTGTGTGTATTTTCATAGGAGAAAATTATTTTGAAAAATTTGGTAATTTATCCAAGGTTCCTCCTCAGTATTTGATATTTGAACCCATGTCCTTCTGATTTCAGTGATGCTAAATTAAGTGCTCTGCTCATGCTCACAGTGCTCCCGGGGACTTAGTAGCGTGGATAGCTGGGCCCTCCACGGCCAGCAGCCTGGCAGTCATGCTATAGAATTAATGACAGGGCAGCTAAAGGTGAAATGCCTCCCGAGTTCAGTTCTGCACTTGCTGGATCATTCCAAAGGCATTTACGCTGAACTGGATCTGTGAGCCCCTGAACCCTGCGCTTTGCCTGTCCCTTGGTGCTCGGTAACCACGGCCCTGGGGGGATGGGTAGCAGATTCCACGAGCTGGACTCTTTTCCACCGTCTTGGTCATCAGCTCCTTGGTGGCGGTCAGAGAACAGACGGTCTCAGCATTTACACTTGAAAGTGCACATGAATGTCTCACGTGCCCTGGCTGAGGACCGCACAGCTCTGCCCGCTTTGCGCTTCATGTCCACCCAGCTTGAGGATGGCAGCTCAGCGAGGGCCGTGCGGGACTCCTTGGGTTGTCCTGAGTATGGGCATTCATATGTGAAACCCCCGAAGCGAACTTGACATAGCTTGAAGTAGAGAATCTTGGCCAACGCTTTTGCAGTAAGCTCGCCGAAAAGAGCTGGTTTGAGATAAAAATGGTATCCCACTTGAGAAACCCTTGTGTTGGTCTGGTCAGGGCAAAAATCCAGACATTCCAGCAGTTTGTGGAAGAAAAACTAGATTTTCAGTTTCTTGAGGCTTGTGTTTAAATTCTCATTTCAAAAGAATCCAAGATGAAAGCACCCTACTGGCTAATTTTAGAGCTAACTATTTCATCCCCCTGATTGACTCAAACAGGGAAGGGGAAAGGGAATTGCGAAAAGAATTGAAATCTTTACTTTAAAACCAGCGAGGCCCATGAAGCCAGCCCATGCTATGCTTTATTCTTTAACGTACAAAGTAAAGCGCTCTATGTTTGATGTTATGAAGTAATTTTGCTAACTCATATAAAAATAGAGTTCCTCCAGGATGTGCCTGGACTAATTAATGAATTAACTGGGAGCTGGTGTGAAAATCCTTTTATATCTCTAGGCCCCTGTTTTCTTATCTCTAAAATTGCAAGATGGAATCAGGGAATGTAAAGAGGAAAAAAAAGCTTAGAAATCATCTAGTTTCCAATTCTTGAGAAGCAGGGATGTCTGAGGGTTGCAGTGTCTGTACAAGATCCTACAGCTAGCGAGTTGCAGAGCCAGGACTAAAGTTTGATGTTCTGAACCAAATTCATTACTTTAGCTTTTTTTTTTCTTGAAACAAATCAGGTTCAATAAACCTATTTCAAAATTCTGTGGCATTATCGTAAGAATATGTTTAATGAGGTCACCACCAGGAAAGGTTTGCAAAATTGGAATTTTGAAGCAGAGTGCAGATGGAAGCAGTATTTGCCACAAGCCACAGTGCTGTGAGGGGGACACCACCCCCGCAGCACTTGGGAGGGCTGGCTCCGGCAAACCTGCCCAGCGCCTCTGGACAGAAAGCCTCAGGCCCCGTGACACCTGACCTGCGGTGTTGAGGATGGAGAAAATCAACCCTGTCTAGGCTGCCGTCTCTACTGCTTTGGATGTGCGCGCTTTTATCTCTCTAGGGCCGAGAGTCTAGGACCTCTGTCCACGACTGGGGGAAAGATGTTTCCAGAGGATTAGAGGACGTGGAACTTGAGAACCGAAGAGGGAAAGAATTATTTTTTCCTTGTTTTCCTCCACCCTCCATTATAAAATGGGAGTCTGATCAGCAAACAGCCTACAAAAAAGTCCTTCGGTGCCTCTCCCAATATTCACACATTGTCCTGATTCCTCCATGGCCCCTTCTGCCTTTCCTCCCCCACGACACACCACTCCTCTTCCCCGCCCCACAACTTCATTCTGTGCCTTCAGATAGCTGTACTGTACGGCGGTCTTAGCTCCCCTCACCGCCTGGGAGGCCTTGTCCGTTCTGTCTGGAATATTCACCTTCCGCCTCGCCCCTAGCACCATCACTACCACGCAGCACATCCCTTCCTCGGAAACATCTCACCTGACAGTGGGGTCAGTGCCCCAGCTCTGCTCCCCATGGCACTCTACTGGTTCCCTCTGGTGGGACTCATGACACCGTAATGCTATTATCTGTTTAACTGACTTTCTCCTCAATACACTGTAACCTCCGAGAGCTCAGGGTCAAAGTATGTTTTATTCCACATTTTGTTCCCAGACTCAGCCCAGTTCTTGATGCAAGATCAGTCCTTGTCTCATAGTTAGTGGGGAAATGACTGATGCCTAACATTTATTGAATGCTTTCTACCTGACTAGCACTGTTTTAAGGGCTTTACAGATACTATCATTAATTATTTTACCATCTTCGAAGAAAACGCCATTATTATCTCTATTTAAAGAGGAAAAATCTTAAGCTAGAGCCTTAAAAACGTTCCTAAAGCTTTATGATTACCTAAGAGCAGAGAAGTGAATGGAAAGCATGACGTTTCCCTTGGGAACCATATTGATACCCATCTTATTGGCTGATTTCCCTCACCAGCTCTGTGACTCCCTTGGGAGTGGTACAAAGGAAATTTTGCACTAGAAAAGGGTCTCTTTCAGCACCAGCATGCTATCTTTGTAGGTCCTGATACTTGGGCATGGGGTGTAGTAGTGGGTACAGACAGATGTTTCTTAGGCATCTTCCCACCGACAGATGTGTGAGTACTGTCTCAGCTCTCATTCCCTCACTCCAGTGAACAACTATCCCATTCAAGTTCTACTGATTTCTGTAAAGAACAAAATGTAATCAAGGTAGACCCAGGATATCCTTTGCTCAATGCTTCCTGGCAGTTAACAACAAATTCGATCTCATTCGTGATCAAATGAGAATAACCTAATATATTCTGGTATTTATCAAATAGGGTCCAATAGGGGTAGAATTAATTCCTGAGAAGAAATAAAATTGTATTAGTTAGGCTTCTCTACATGTTAGCTTATTTTCTCAAGAAATTATTAAAACAATCATCCTTGAAAACAGCACGCATGCCAAAAAAAATTTTTGACATCATGGAAGTCAGACAAATCTGGTTGGGTGGATGTGGTAACTTCTGTTTTTGCACACTCCAAGTGTGCTTTTCCACACCTGTTTTCCTGGTTCAACAGACTTCAGGGGAATGAGCTAACTCCTATTGCACTCCATAATCTGGAATCCATCAATCACTGGGTGTCACCCTCGTCAAATGTAACTGCATAAGAGCTCAATCATCCAACACGTATTTATGAACACGAGTTTCAGGTGAAGGGTGACAGTTGGGATGATGGTACATTTAAATCCTGGGGACCCAATGCCCAATCATGAACATGATCACAAGTCTGAGTCCAAGGATAAATTTCTACAATCAAGCATGGGTTCTAATTTTAAGATTTATATTCTTCCCTTTTATCACATACCAACTCTTTGGTGTGTAGGTGAACCAGTTTGAATTGGGACAGACACCAGGGTATAAATACTTTTTTTACTATTAATATTACTCAGTATTAAGATAGTTGATATTTTAACAAATATTTTAACTGAAGAACAAATTATTAGCAATCATTTATACCTCAAAGTAAAAAAACTTACTTAATTAGCTACAAATAGAAATACGTAAAAGTTCCTTTTAAAAGGACAGATAGGACCTGGGACACTAGGCCTTGAAGTGAAATATAAAAAGAAAAAAAAATAGCATTTTAGGCATCTCTGGACCATCACAGAGAAGTGACAAGTGTGAAATCTATCCATGGGAAGAAAAGGAATATGTTGAAAGAGATATGTAAAGAAAGAGTGAAGGAAACTCCAAAATTTTGTGTCACATCCAGAATCTAGCTGTCAAACCTTCAAATTAATCCTAAGAAGTTTAATAAGAATAAATATTCTCCACAGTCATCTGTTACAGACAAGAGAGTCAACGAGTTTAGTATGACTCTCAGAGGTCAAAAAAAAAAAATCTGAAAAACAAGTATAGCTCACCATAAGGAACATCCTTCCCAGTGTCACATCTGTCCAAAGATAGAATGGCCTGCGTTGGAAGGCAGTGAGTTTCCAGTCACTGGAAGTGTTAGAGTAGAGGTTAGATGACATTTGGTAGGCACATTGGACTGAGAGTTCTAGTCTAAGATACTCCCTTAGACAAAAATAGTAAAGCAAGAAAGAACTAACAAATCCTGTGTTGATTATATTTCAGCTATAAGTAACACAATACCCGAGTAACAGTAGCTTAAAGAAGTAGAGGATTATTTATTTAATTTTTCAAGAAGTCTAAAGTTAGGTGGTTCAGGTGGGTAAAGTGGCTCATCAATGCTATCGTAGATTCAAGAAGTTCCTTTTTTTATTATTCTACTATCATTATTAAACAGGCCTTATCTTTATGTCTATTATAATAATAAAGTTGATGATGACAATGATGATGATAATGATGACGGCGATGACAGTGATGACGGTGATGACACTGGCACTTTGTAGTACTAACCATATGCCAAGAACTGTTATAAGGCTTTCATGTGTTTACTTATGGCTATAAGATTATTGTAGTACTACGCACCTCACATCTGTGTTCCAGTAAACAAAAGAAGGGAGAGGAGGGTGGTGTGAGTGTAGGAGAGGCAAAGACAGGCTCTCTTCTATCATTATAATATGGATATTTCCAGAAGCCTACCCCCAAACAAGGCTGCTTTAGTTCCATTGGATGAAAGTTGTCCCATGACCACCCTTAGGTAGAAGGTAGCCAAGGGAAAAGGAGCATGAATGAACATTGAGTTAACTAATGAATAGGTTCTTCCACATGAATTATGCCTTTTTTACATCCATAATGCCAACTGATCCTTTCAACAACCCCTATTTACTAGATACCAAAGGAAACTAAAGAACAGAGAGTTTTGAGTAACTAGTCATTTAGGTATTAATTTCCAAAGCTGAGATGTGAACTCACCTACACCGACCTCAGATCGTGCCTCCATGCCTGTCATACTACACAAGGCGACTTCCCTAGATTGGTGTTAATGTTGCTCCCTCCCTGAAATTTGATAACTGAGATATGCTAGTCACCTTGAACTAGAAGATGGAGTAGCATTACACAGCTGCAAGCCCAGAGTCAGTTCTCTTCTTGTAATGGCTTTTCATGAATTTGCTGGATCCACTAAAGGTCTCATGAGGCGAATGTTCAGTGCCACTTAACCAGGCACAAGTTCAGGCTGGCCCCAGAATGAAGAGTACTGTTCCTGCCACTGCTGAGCGAGGCACAGATTCTCTGGATGGAAAGTCATTCTCTGGAAATAGGTTCGATCTACTCAACAGTGCATCGCACATATCAGGTCACAAGAGCGTGACTCATGTAGCACCAGGTTAATGTCATCCACAGCAGTTCAGTGACCTGATGGGGATGCTCTTTCCTCGGTTATTCATGTGACCTCCCGTGAGTGGCATAAGCATTAGGAAAATCCAGGTCACTGTAAGACAGAGCTATTCCCCTTTTGGCAGAGGCAGGGGTATCAGCTGGGCTATTCCTGCAGGATTTGTGGGTTAAAAGGCTAAAGGAGACTGATGACTTTCTGCCTGAAATATCTGCTGTTGCCCTAGAACCACTGCAGCCCATGGGGAGGCAGCAGAGCACAGATGTAAGTGCAGGCTGGCTTGGGTTTGCCTTCCAGCCCCCAGCCCCCACACCCCAGCTGCACTGCCTCAACTCTCTACACTCATGTGGTTATTCTGAGAATTACAGAAGGTAATATCTTGAAAGCACTCGGCAAGGTGGTCGGTCAGCTGGCGCAAAGAGAAGAATCGATAAACGCTGGCTGCAACTCACTGTTATCACTGTTGTTGCTGCTGGCGGTGGTTACACTATTATTTGTCAGAGTAGTGCTTGAGTTGTTTTGTCATCTGAAGGACAAAACCCTGGAAAGAGTCCCAGATATTCCCAAGTCAAACTTGAGGCCCATGTATGTGGGTTTCAGAGTTCAGGCATTTAAAGCAGTTCTTCAGTAACTGAAAATTAAAGCTGCAAGTGTGTTTGTGAGCAACTTTGGAGCAGACTGCAAGACCCATGTTTACTCATCCAGCATCTACAAGATCTTTAAAAAATTAATTATTCTGTACGGAAATGCCCCAAAAGTGGGAGAGACGATTGGGGCTAGGTACTAGGTTCTCAAAAATCACCCTGGATCGGACCTATTTTCTACTTGGAAAAAGCTCGTACCGAGATGGATAACAGTATCAACCACAAACATTTTTTGAACACTTAGACCTTTACCCTTTGCCCTGCTGACATTCTACACTTGCGTGTATTAGTACATGTGAGCCTCACAGTTCCTTGAGGTAGGTTCTATTACACTCCCACGATCAAGTTAAAGAGATGGAGGCAGAAGGATGTTCAACGGGTCCAAGGGTACAAAGCCTAGAAGGGGCAAAGCCAGGCTCTGGACTCAGCTAGGGGGCGCTATAAATGTAATCATTTTCTCTGATTATTGCCTTTAGAAGGAGAAGAAACTCACCTCTGTGAGCTGCTTTCACTCACTCTCCACTCTTTTCTCCAGCCATGTGGGTCTCTCATCCTTTACTGGGACACAGCATGCTTATTTTCATCACTGCATCTCTGTATTCCTTTTTTTAAAAAGCCTAGAATGAATTCAGGGGTCCCTCAGAGGAGAGAATGACTCCTGAAAGGTTATCATTTGTCACAGAATCCGATGTTAAAAATAAAACAAAAACAAAAATTTTTATGGGAAGTAATTTTAAACTAGAATATATTCCCAGTTCTCAACATCGCCCCCATCTCCTAAAGAAAAATAAAAATCATCTATCAACATCTTTTAGAGTATCCTTTTATCTTAGTTTGCCCAGGACAGTCCTGTTTATGCCTGTTTCCCAGGTGTAATTATTAAGAGCACCCTCTTCCACTCTCAAGTGGATCTCAGTTGAGAGAACAAATTATATGGTCACCCTATTGATAACAGGAATTTCTATCCCCAGTATCAGTTTCCAAAGTAGGTTTCGTTGCAGTTCTTTCCAGACAGCAAACAGGGAAAAAGAAGAATATATCTATTTGTATTCAAGCCTGTTATTTTCTTCTTCAGCGTTTAGTTGGCCCTATCCTTAAGTGACTAGAAAACCTTCCCAGCCTGAATATCTCTCCCCTCAGCCCTGGCCATTTACTCTCAGCACTTCCATCAGGTATTGCCTTTCCCATGAAGTTGGTAACATGGACTCGCTTTTACAAGTTTCTTTTATACAGTTTTCCCTTTTGTACATATATTTACTGTTTCCATTTACAGAAACAAGATTAATGGCCAGGTTTTCTTCTTTTGATTGTCCATGGTGTCTAATGAAAGACTACGCATAAACTAGAGACACTATAAACATTGATAGAAAACAAGATAGAGGAAGAAGAGAGAGATGAATGGAACATGGAAACAGGGAAGAAAGGAAGAAAAGAAGGAGAGGAGAAAGGAAGGAGTGGGAGGAAAGGCAAATTCAACGTATATTTCCTGCCAACACCAAGAACACTAAAGAGAACTCCGCTGGTGCCTTATACCAATGACTTTTCTACGTTCAGAGCAAACAGATAACTCCTTTCCTTGGCCATGCTCTCTGCCACTGTGAGCAACATGCATTTCTAGATTGAAGAGTTGCAGGCAGTCTGGACAGCAATTGGATTTGTCTCCTATTAGCTACTTAAGAGAAGCAATGTGCCTTTCCATTTGGACAATCTTAGAAGCCCCCAAATAAATAAAGGATGAAAAGCAATTTGTTTAAAAATAAGGAGTGCTTTCACCAGGGGCTGCTCTCTTTAAGAGCACTAAGTTTCTTCAAAAATGACTACAACACTGAGGTTCTTTCATAAACCAATGGCCTTATTACTGCCTGAGTCTGAACCTTCTCTTGACTAGTATAATAAAAATCTAAGGATTTTCGATCTCTTTTTAGTTTGATTTGCAAATAGGATGAGTGTTTATCAGATGAAAGGTGTTGCTTCCATGATAGTCTGAAGTTATTAAAAAAAATAGATCATATCTTTTCTCAAATGTTGAAGATTTATGTTTATTACAGCTTCAATTTTAAATGGATAATACATAAACTTTTATAAATTAAATCTATTTCTTTATATTATATAAAATGTGAAGTAAGATTTAAGGAAGTATAACCCCTTATGTACAATCATCATCTGTTTTCTTTTTACCCTTCAATCATTAGTGAAATCACCTCCTCATTTAAAATTAGATTTTATACATGCATACATACATGCATAATTTGCATTTATTACTTAATGTGTAATTAGTATATGCAAATGATACTGTATGAAAATTGCCAAAGTAAATATGATAAAATTTAATACTCCTTTATGACTCAATCACCCAACAATCAGAAATTGAAGGGTACGTCCCCAACCTAAAAAGGAGCATGGACAAAATTCACGTGACTAACAACATATGCAATGGTAAACAGTGCATTCTTTCCCTCTCAGATCAGAAAGAAGACAAGGATAGCTTCTCTTACCACTTCTGTTCTACATTGTGCTGTAGGTTCTAATTAGAACAATTAGGCCAGACAATAAAATACAGGGAATCCAGATTAGAATGGAAGAAGTAAAACTATCTCTATTTGCAGGTGGCAATCTTGTATATAGAAAATCCCTAAAATTTATTAAAACTAACAGATGAGTTCAACAAGTTTTCAAGATATAAGATCAAATGTCAGTTCTATTTCTAAGCACTCATAATAAATGATCAAAAAAATTAGCAAAACGATATTTGTTTATAGACCCATCAAAAAAATGAAATACATACAAGTAAATTTAACAGAATAAGTCCAAAACTTATAGTCTAAAAGGCACAAAACACTGTTGAAAGAAATTATAAAAACCCTAAATAATTAGGCACCATATGTTCATGGGTTGAAAAACTAAATATGGTTTTGATGCCAAAACTCTCCAATGCAATGCAAGCACTACTAAAATTTCAGCTGATTTCTTTGTCATGACTGATGAGTCAATTCTAAAATCCATATAGAACTGCAGAGGGCCTAGAATAACCAAAATTACCTGGAAAAAGAAGAACAAACTAATAAAACTTATACTTCCTGTTTCAAAACTTACTACAAAACAGTGGTAATCAATACAGTGTGGTAATGGCACAAGTAAGGATATAGAGATCAAAGGAATAGAACTGAGGATCCAAAAATAAATTCATGCGTCTGTCTATGGTCAACTGATTTTCAGCAAGTGTTCCAAGACCATCCAATAGGTAATAGTCTTTTAAACAGATGGTTCTAGGTAGTTGTAGTACTTTTATGTAACTGCTTCTTGGTTTTGTTGGCATGGACAGTGTATGTGAGAGTATGGAAGGCTCTCAAGGAGAGGTAAGCCAAGAATAGATTATGAAGACAGATACAGGGTTTAAATACCTTGAACATTCACAGCCAGCTGTAGAAAAATAATCCATAAACCTGGGTTTTAGTATTAGAATGTCCTCTAAGTAAACATGAGTCTTTAGGGTCTTTCGATCTCAATATCCTTCCATCTAAACTGAGTAAGTACTCATATAAACTTATAAAATTCCTTCAGCTTTAAATTTTAGGATCCTGCACGTTTGCAGGCAGGCCTCTGGCACAGACCATTAAGATAGAAAATTGTATTTGTTAGAGGCACGCCATTAAATACAACAATAACCACAGAACAATGCCCTTTTATGTCTAAAACAAGTTAAACCGGAACACAGAGTGATTTAAAAACAAATCTAAGTCATAATTTCGAGAAATTTAGCTCACTTCTTCTCCTCTTGTCCCTACTTTGTCGGCTACCTCGCCAGGCCTTCCCACCCTTGGAGCAGACTGTGCAAGGAGCCTCTGATCTGATCGTAACTTCAGCACTCTGCTTTGAGCACCAGGCGTGGACCCTCTGCCAGACTTTACCACCACCTGAAGCCATACTCAAACCACAACAGAGTGGCTTACGTGGTAGTCGGCATATTGCGCTAATGTTAGACCTGGAACGGCCAGGGCAGATCCCATGTTTGGACAGATGTGTCCCTGTTAGGAAAATCATCCTCTTTTTCTCAGCCTAACCACGTAATTATGTAATTACATGTCTATGGCTAATACATATGCATGTAGTCATATGCACACAAACACGGTGCATGTGCATGCCTACAAATTGTATTAATCTGTGTTTTTTGTACTTTGATAACTTGAAGCCTTGTTGACCCTGAAAGTGCTGCCCCATGAAGGGTTAGCTAGTTTCCGGAAATAGCAAATAACTGGGCTTTGAGGGTGTCTTTCATATGCAAACCAACCAATCCTAAGTCCATACCCGCAACCATCTCTTTTATCTAGCTCTTCCACTCCCGCCACCATCTACCCGCTTAGGGGTGTGTGTGTGTGTGTGTGTGTGTGTGTGTGTGTGTGTGTGTGTGTGTGTATGTATTTATATATAAATGGAATGAGTGACAGTAAAAAGTAATAGAATCAACAGACAAACAATAGACTTTATAAAAGTTCAAAAAGGATGTCTGTACAATATCATCCTACAAACATCAAGTTATTTCTTTATATAATAAGTAACTAAAAATGTTCAAATTAAAACATTTTATAATGCCTGAAAGTATCAAATTATTTAGGAATTAGCCTAACTGAAATAGTAAGATCTCTAGGAGCAAACTGTTAAAACCAATAAACGATGTAGAAGATAATTTGAATAAATGGGGAAATTTTTATGCTTTTATATAGAATAGCACCAACTTAAACATATGGGTTCTCCCCCAAACTAATCTACAAACTTAACGTAAGTCCAATAAAAAAATCCAATTGGTAAACTTAAAATTTATATGGACTAATAACAGCTAAAGGGAAGAAGCTAATTCTTACCGGATATTAATACATGCAAAAAGAGCATAGTAATAAAAAAGTGTTTTCTTGGTGTAATAACAGTCAAATTGACTAAAGGAAGATAATAAATAGCTCTGAGACAGACACATTAATATATGAGATCTAAATGTATGATAAAGTTGGCACAACTAATTAATGGGAAAAGGACAATTTTTTAGTAAATGGTGTGACCAAATATCAGTTTATTTTAGCATGAAAAATTAATCCAGACTCCCATCTAATACCACACACAAAAAAAGTGAACTCTAGAATAATCAGAGACATTAATGTGAAAAATAAAACTGTACATTTACTGGGAGTTTTTTTTCCTTGTGTTGAAAATCAAAAAGTACTGGATATCTAGAACATAAATTGATCTGCCAATCAAAAAGAACACCTCTCCCCCGACCCCCCAAATAAAGAACTAGGCAAAGGATACAAACAGGTAAGTACAGAAAACAATAAAAGCAATCAGACACATGACGAGATGATCAAAATCATTCAGAAACAGAGGTGTATACTTTAAAATAGGAAGAGAGAGCCCTGTGTGCTTGGACTAGCTGATGGGAACTTCCCAGACCATATTATTCCTCCATCTTTTAGAGAAACAGAGTTCTCTGTGTTAAAGGTCGTCATTAATAAACTAAAGCAAAGCTCAGAACAAGCTTTTTAGAGAAACTTATTATAAAATTATCTCCTTTTCCAAATAAGTTCCCTTTCAATAAGTAGAGTTATTAAAGTGTCAAGAGAAGAGCCTTGATGTAACCATTGGGTACAGTCACAAGTGCTATTACTCTGCTTGTCACAGTGATGCAAAAACAGTAAAACAGACAACAGAAGCAAAAACACACAAAAAAACTGCTGTTTGCCTTCAAGTTACGCAACAAATTAAGGTTCGATCTGGGGACTTTCGTTGTGTCTTCTTTATTTCCAACAATGCATTAACCTCCTTGAGCTGTGACCATAGGAGTTTCATATTATAAAAGATAGTGGAAAAAATTTAACTAAAGTCATTCCATTCAATTATTTAATTGATCATTTATTCAGTCATTACTTCATTAACAAATACTGATGAAGGTCCATTATTGTTAAGCATTGGTTTAAACTCTAAAAGTTCAGGGATAAAGACAGAAATAGTGCCTGTTCTCCTGAAGCTTATAATTTCACATGGTTCAAGTTGCATGTTCACTGGGAAGTCATGTCACCTGTTTGAAGCAGAGTCTTCTCACCCATGTGACTAAAATAAAAATTCCCACCTTACATGGTGGTTGTAAGAATTAAACCACATTGTGCATTGATGGTGCTTATTCCAAAGTCAGAATTTTTCTGAATATCAACTATCTTCCCTTTATTGTCTGTAGGCAAAATGAACAGAAAGAACAAGCCCTCTTTTTTGCCTTAGTGGAGTTTTAAAATGCCACCATTTCTTTTGTGGGCCTTGTGAGTTTATGGCTGCTTTGAGACAGTCTACTGTTTACTCTCCAAAACTTTACCTTCAATGCATCTTCTGTAAGATTTGCCTTTAGAAGTAGCTTCCAAATAGTACAGGATTGTTCACCAAAATAATTCCACTTCATTTCAACAATCACATTGTCACTTATGGGATATTGCATCACACAGACACTAAACTTGGCATTTCGAAACCCATAAATCTAAAAATTATTCTGTGTGTACGAGGTGTGTAGCATCTGTCGAGAAGAACGCAAAGCATTTATGCGGCTGTCAACAGAGGGAAGAAAGAACATGAATATTGGCCAGTCTGCTGGTCTCCACGGGCCAGTAGTCTTCAGTGAATCCCACAAAAGGAATGCATTGGTGATTAAACACCAAGCTTTACACACAGAGGATCTGAGCTCTTCAACCGTGATCATTTTCCCAGAAGCCTCATAAAACAGTTTTGGATCACCTCTTCCATTTTACAGGTGGTATTTCCTCCAGTTGGATACAGTAACTTTTGTCTCCTCAGCCAAATGGTTAGGCACCCAGATGAGTCTGGGTAGAGAAGAAAGCCAAGCTTTTATTGAACACGACACTTTTAATGGGAGACACACCTTGGAAAGTATTTACAGCAGATCACTTTTAGAGGGAGTAGGTAGAACTTGGCCAATTCATCAAGGCAAAGGAAAGCTGCAGAAGCTGAAGGACATAAATCTAAGTATCTGGTGGGACAGATGTCCTGATGAAGTTAAGGACAATTTAATTAGCAAAGTGTTTAGAAAGAATGACAAACCTGAGTCACAGATAATGTGACAATTGTGCCATAAGCCACCAAAGCACTCTTATAGTGGTTGAATATGCATATTTAAACAATCAACTGACTCTTCTATGCATTTGGTCTGCTGACCTCAGTTTTGTATACGGTTTTTCAGGCCTGGCTCATTTACAAATACACAGAAACATCTGCAAACCGTACGACCTCAAAGGGAAGTATAATTCTGAGACAATGAAAAGTAGAGATTCCTTTTGCACATTGACTGATTCTTAAAATATAACTCCAAGAAAAGATGATGCAAGAATACTAACAACATTTCTTTTTTATGTCAAAGATGTCTAATGTTTTTCACTGTTTTTAGCATGCTATAATGTCTGGAATAAAAATCATTTCAAATATATTTTGAAATGTTTTAGTTTTTTCTATTATATAAATATTTACATAGCAAAATTATATCTTTTTGTTGTTTTTAAATGAGATTTTTAAAATAATGTAACATTATTTGGGTTTTTCAAATTTTATTTTTAATGAATTAATTAATTAATTTATTTATTTATTTTTATGGTGACATTGGTTAACAAAATCCAACAAGTTTCAGCTGTACACTTTAACAGTGAGGCATATATGTATTTACACTATGTGTTCAAATTAGACTTTAAGTGTAACAAGTTGAGCTTATTATCTAAAACACAATGCCATTATTTATCCCTGCAGGTAACACTGGAGTTTAATTCTCCTGTTTCCCCAGTTCTCTGGCACCCAATCCCATTCTCCAATTCTTAGCTACCCAATATAAGGCATTCAATATATGCCCTGAAATATTAGCGTGTTCTCATGAAGCACCTGGCTTTGTTGTTTGTAGAGATGTGTTTTAATTTACATAAATAATATTATGATGTAATATAAACTCATCTTCTTGATCAAACCCAGCACTCTTTAGGGGGAAATCTATCCATGTAGCTGTGGACATCTAGTTTGTGTTTCTTACTGATGCCCATAGTTTCTTAGTGGACATCTATTGCTTATTTATTTCCTTATGGGTTAACCTTGGTTGTCTTTAGTTTCCTGCCATCAAAAATAATGCCCTGTAAAACAAGCTTGGACATGGTCCTTTAGGAATATTTGCAAAACTTTCTCTGGAATGTGTGTGTGTGTGTGTGTGTGTGTGTGTGTGTGTGTGTGTGTGTGTGTGTATATATATATATATATAGAGAGAGAGAGAGAGAGAGAATTGGGTTGGCTCAATTGTAGGGGAAAGAAATACAATTTTAGCTAAATATTGCCTAATTGCTTCTTAGAATCGTTCTAGTTTACTCTTTTTCAACTGTGCACAAAAATTCATGCCCTTTCGAAGTCTTGACAGCAGTTATTGGTCCCAACATTTCTTTTCTTCACCACTCCAGTGAGCGCAAAGTAGCATCTGATCATTGCAGTTTCTCCTGAGAACAAGCACATTCTTCTGTACCCTCAGACATTTGGGCTTCGGTGTCTGTAAATTACCTGGTCGTTTTGGCCATTTTCCTACTAGATTTTTACTGCGGTCTGTTAGTTTGGAGTTAAAGTATATTTTGGAAATTAATCCCTTAATTTCTAAACATTAAATATATCTTCTCCCAACATGTCACTCACTTGTTAACATTATCCAAGGTATCCTACCCAAATATGGGTCCTGAAATGTGTGTAATCATTCCACTCCATGGTTTGTGTATTGGAGTTTTGTTTAATTCTATTTTTACCACCTTTAAGTCACTAGGATAGTCTCATACAAGGTCTCCTATTAGTTATGTAGTTTTACCATTACACAATAATAGCCAATATTTAGAGACATTTACAGTTTTCTAGATGCTGTTCTGAGTATTTCATGTGTCCTAGCATATTTAGATCAAAACCACCTCTAACTATAAATGAGATAGCTATTTTGATCTCCATTTTACAGAAGAAAACTGTCCCAAATTACAAAGCCTGGAAATGAAAGATTCTAGATTTGAACTCATGCTGTGTGCACGTCACAATCCATACTCATATATTTAGGTTTTTTATTCCTGTGGAGTACTCCTTTTCAAGTTAACTCTATTTCCTTTCTTCCTCCCCTCCTTCCTTCCTTTTTTCCTCCCTCCCTCATTCTCTCCCTTCTTTTTTTTTAAAAATCTTTCTACAAATATGTGAACCCCTACTACATACTAGATATAAATTATTTGTTGTGAACAAACGAGTAGTTACATAAGCCTTAAGTCTGGATGAGATCACCAGGAGAGTGGGTCTAGACGGGGCAGGGAACAGCAAGGACCGAATCCCGGGACACCTTTGGGTGTAGCACTCATGACTTGTATAAAAGCAGCTTCGATAGAGAGGTAGGAACAAAAGTGGAAAGTTTAGTAAAGAATAGGGAGAAGAATTGAAGTCGGGGAGCAGAGACAATGCTCTTTTGAGAAGCTCTCTTGCAAAAGAAAGTAAAGAAGTGGAATGGTGCAGAAAAGGAAATGACACCGAGGAAATCTGTGAAAAGTTTTTCTAGTTAATTGCTATATTTCTGATTGTACCACGGTTTATTAACCATTTCTGTGTTCATGGCCCTTTGCTGTGTTTGTAGGTTTTTGCCACTTCCAACAGTGCTGTAATGGATATACAGACCTACTTATAGAATGGAGAGCATTTTCCTGATCTCCTAGTCATCACAATATTCATATGAATATACCTGTAGAAAGTAGTGTTTTGTTATTTCTGTGGGTAGATTCACAGGGATGGGATTTCTGAACAGAACTGCATATGCACTTGTGCATTATACATTTAATCTATATTCATTTACTGATACATATCAATAATGCTTGTACAATTTGCACTGGTTTACACTAACTTACATTTCCACCAGCAATATTTGAGTGTATCCTTGTTTTTTTTTTTTTTTTAAATCCTCACTGGCAAATAAAACACATCCCTGCGTTGTCACCTTTGGTGCAAAGCATCAGAGTAATGATCAAGAAAACTTATACCTATTTTATTTGCTATTCAGAATGAGACTATGATACCCAGTTTACAGATGAGGGGAGGTAAAGGCCTTCACACAAGTTCACACAGTTAGGGAGTGAACCCGCCTCAGATCATCTAATTCTAGGCTCCTCACCCTCCTATTTTCAGCTGTCTTCTTTGGCTACTGGTTCTATTCATAGACCCTTCTCAGCCCTTTCTCACTCAGAAAAGAGAAAATTCTTTCCGGTGAAACAGATACCAGTGTTCCCTCCATTTAAAGGCCTGGCTGCAGGGCCTGCTACGCTGACTTCTTCCCCCATCCCCAGGCCCCTTGGCCCTGAGTATGCTCCCACCCCGAGGCCCCACAGACTCTCAGTACATATTACACATTCCTGCAGCAAAACGAGTCCACTGGCAGGCACCCAGGAACACAGAGTCATACACGAGGCTCCCCGAGCCGGCTGGACTTTCTCCAATTGTGGTCATAGGTAGCCACAGAGACAGGCATAGACGCAGGTCCTGGAGACTGGACCAAAGGGTGCCGGGTCGGGTGGGTGGAACCGCAAGCATTCTGTACAGATGCCAACCAGTGACCTCTACTCCAGCCGTGCCAAGAAAAATGGAGCATCGTAAAAAGTAAAAGAATCCTTTTATTTCCCTACCCTATCTTCTCCTCAGGGCTGTTATTCCTGGACTCTAAGATTTTTTTAGTCATTCACCAGATAACACTAACAGTTACAGCTACCACTTCTTATGGAAGCCAGGAAATAATAAGTTACAGGCATCCAATGTTCATTATCTTCAGCTTCAGGAAACCCATGAAAGGGTTTGATTATTTCTGATTCAGAAATATTAAGTAACATACACGGGATTACACGCCTAGTAAGTGGCAGAATCAGCATCGAGGCCCAAACTTTCCTGATTATCAATGCTCACAGGTTTTCTGCTAAACACATCACTGTCCACAAAAATATTAATAATGATAAGGAATGTGTGTGAGTATGTAATGTGTGTTAGGCACAGTGTCTGGTGATTTACATAGATTGTTTGTTATCCTGACAACAATCTTAATTTTATCAACTATTTTCTCCTCCATGATTTTTAAATTATTATTATTTTCTTAAACAGATGAGAACTGTCTTATAGACCTAAGGAACTTGCTTAAGTTCTTAGGACCAGTAAGACCCAGAGATAGAATTTGAAATTAGATATGTGCGACTCTGAAGCCCCAGCTCTTAACTCTCCCTTCTCTCCAAAATGTAGATAGTCTCCTCCATCCCTGGGGTTCATCCTCTTTCTGGAAATAAACCTGGACATATTTCCTAAGAACAATTGCAAGTAAGATGTTTCTCAAGGTTCAGACAATATTTAAGGTTTTATAGGACTTACCATATGAGTAAATATGGTTTTTGTTTTCAGAGACATTTTCTTAAGATGTATCTTTGAATCTACAAATTGAAAAGCTTCTTGACTACTATGTCAAGTTATTACTGTTAATAGCTACTTTGTCTACTGGAATGCTTTCAAGAGTCGATAGAAAACAGCCCCGATCCTTTCTGTTGGAACTAAAGGGCCACCAAGACTTTGCTTTTGGAACAGATGGAATGTTAACAGTGTTAACATTTGAGTGTGGTGATCAAATCATGAGCTCTAGAATCACACCAGACCTGGGGTTGACTACCTGACTACCTTTGGACAACGTACTTAATGTTTCTCAATATCAAGGTCTTTATCTATAAAGTAGAATAAAAATAGTATTCACTTCAGAGCATGTTGTAAGGATTAAATAAGTTGATACACACGTTTAACACATTGCCTGGCCCCATCATTGGTCCTATAGATGTCGGCAGATATCACAACCAACCTGCTAGAAACACCAACAAAATGAGAAATGGGTGCACTGTGTGTTTTCTCAATTACTTTCAAGGTGCTTTCTTCTCATTTGGTGTTTTATTCTCAATAGAACATTCTTATATTTCTGTTCTTATATTTCTAATAGACTTCTATTTCTATTCTCTATTCGAGAGATGTCTGACTCAAGCAGAAAGATGCCTGTGACCTCACATATGTCAGGAGTGAAATTCAAGACTTCCCTACATTCATTTAAAGTCCTATGACGCTCTGTTTAAAAATAGAAGTAAATTTATCTACCTGCTCTATTCCTTCTTACTTTTGAACCTCACATTTTGACATAATCTAATTCATACTGATTATTATCGTAATCTCAACATCACACAGGTCATCGAAAGCCAACCTATTACACAATTCTATCTCACCCCCCACCTTTGGAACACTACAGACCATTAAAAAGAACAGTATTTAAACAGACATGCACTGTGGTTTCTTTACGTCTTTCTCCAAAGCCTTAGAAAATTACTATTAGTGTCATTCATGTTGGGAAATTTAGACCTATTTCCTAAACTTTATGGATATGTCCCAGAATGGAAAAGGACAGAGAATAAGTCTCCGACAGCTGGGAGAGGTTTTGTGGATTTCATAGCGGTTGGGAACTACTCACAAGGAAATATCACACATGGCCTTTCGCATGACTATGTAATAGAATCCAGAACCTTTTGTTATGGGCCGAGAAGGGTATTATTCATAATTGTTATTTAATTTGGTCATCTTCCCATCTTCTCTTAAACAGAAGCTTTTCTGCCTTGAAAAATTGCACCATTTAAAGGTGCCCTATGTCTCTAATTATATGCTGCATAACCTGGCAAATATCACTAAAAAAAAAAAAAAAAGCTTGTGAGGCCAGTAAAATTTGCAGTAGCAGATGGCATTTTTACCAACTAACAGAGTCATCTTCACAGAGGTAAAAGGGAGATCCACCCTTGCCTGAGTAATGCCAGGAAATGTCCGTCATTCCCAGAATATCTCGTTCATTCAACTGACATTCATTAATCCCCCGAGCATACTGATAACTCCAGGAAGGCATCCAAACTCATCTGTGTCTGGCTTCGGCTCGTGTCGCCAGCCCCATCTCATACTGCTGCTCAGCCCTACACACCCTAACCTCAAGCCATTTACAGCTTGAATGTTTGCAATTTCTGCTTGCGACCAGTGACCCCAAGCAGCTGATGACATGTAATAATAGGTAAATTTATTGATGCACTAATTTTAATTACACATGCTTTAGGTCGGTGACTTCTGTCTGAAACTAGCTGGCTGCCCAGCATCTGCCTTTCTATAGCACATTGCCATTTTTCTCTTTATTGCTATATGTAATTTGTATGGGGTATATCAGTTATTTATTGCCACAAAAATGTTCTTCTATAAACAATCACCAACTTCAGTGGCCCACTGTAATAAATGTTTATTTTGCTCTTGTATCTGTAGGGTTCAGCTGCTTGGGGAATGAGCTTTGGTTGATTTCAACTGGGCTCACCCATAAATCTGGGATATATAGGCTGTCAGAAGGTCTAGTATGGCCTCAAGCAAGACAGCCAAGGCAACTTGGTTCTTCCCTGCTTGTCCCTCATCCTCTTACAGGGAAATCCGGGTGTGGTCTTATAGCAAAAGCAGAGTTACAAGAGCAACCCAGACCAAAACACAAACACTTTCACACCTGTACTTGCATCATGCATGCTAATACCCCATTGGCCAAAGCTATTCACTTGACCATTCCCAGAGTTACAGTGAAAGAGATACTGCACAGTTATATGGCAAAGGGTATGGATATGAAGGAGTGAAGAACTGGGGTCATTTTTGCAATCAGTGTACTACATGGAAGCAATGGATTTCAGAGTGATGTTTGAGAAGGCCTCCCTTCTATTCCACTTGAGTTCTGGAAAATGTTTATATGGTCTTCTGCCTCTGTGACATGGCACTGGTAGCTATTTCTCTACTCTTCATATTATCACTGTGATGATAATGTGATCCAGCACTGCCTCAGTCCCTAGACATCCAGCCACGGAACAAATAAAACACCATTTCTGATTTTTGGAATAAGACAATTTATTAGAGCAACTGCCACTTACAGAAGGATGTAGTTAGATAATACTAATGAAGATAGTGACATGACGTTTAGTCTATGGTAAGAAGGTAGAGAAGCTCGCGCTGAGATGCGTCCTATCCCTCTCACACACTCCGAGTTTCCCTGCAGCTGCAGTGGACAACTCTTGGTGTCTGACAGCTTCTTACCTCAAGCACCTACTGCTCTCTGCTTCTCTGAGGACTTTCTCCGACATCAGTGAGAGTTTGTGCCGGTGCACACAGGTGAAACCCAGAAGCATTAGAAATTGAATGTCCCGAGAAAATCCTGGGCCAGTGAGACAGGAGTCAGTGGACAACACTCAAGCTTCCCATCCCTTATTGTGATGATCCTGAGTGGTACTCTGCAGAGCTCCTCAGTGAGAGCCCAGCTGTGGTCCCCAGCAGCAAGTCATTCATGAGTATATTCTTTTTGGCTTTCTACTTTTATCACTTGCGTCCTCCAGTCACTTCTTAGGTATCATGGGATTATCTCTCATATAAACTATCTGCTTGCTAGTTTTTATCACAGGGTCTACTTTTGGGGAGAACCCTAAGACAGGAGGTATAAATGCTAATTAGCTATAGCTGCTCTGAAACCCAGTGTGCAAAAGTAGAGAAACCCTCAAGGAGCATAGAAGAGGTAAGAGCACTGAATCCTTTACAGATCTTTGTGTAGACTCTAGAAACTTATCTGATTCACCTGTCAGCTTCATATACCCACTAGATAGAGCCACTGCCTGAGTGGTTCCTGGAGTTATATGTTTTTACAGTATTGAGCAGAGGAAGGAGGTGGAGCAAAGAGACACAAAAAACCTCTTTTGTCTAATAGTAAGTATTCCGAGTAACAGCCTTTGAGCTGTGATACGAGTTACCTATATGTCAATGTCTAAAATGTCTTCAGTGGGAATTCATCTCTTTAAATAGGTATTGCCCCCGCCTCTGTGAGTGCTTTCTGTGAAGTTCAGCTAATAGACAAAACAAACAGCAATGTAAGAGAGTGGAGCATCTATCTTTGAAACTAGAAAGAACTAGAATCAGATCTTGGCTCTGCCTTTCACTAGATCTGTTACTTTCAGCAGGTCCATGTCTCGGTTACTTTATCTGCAAAATGGGAATAATAACCTATGCTCTACAGGATTATTATGAGTATTAAATAAAATAGCAATCATAAACCTCCAGGCACTCATCTAACATTAAATATACTCATTAAATTTAACTATTATTAATTCGGAGTCCAACATTAGTTTGAATTTCACTCCGACCGCTAGATGGCTAGATGACTCTAGAGCAATATGGCACAAGTGTGAAAAGTTCAAGTGCAAGCTTTGAAGCCAGGTGGATTTGGGATCTGAAGCCTTTTACTACTATGTGCCAACTGTGACTTCAGGCAAGTTTCTAAACCTTTCTGGGCCTTGGTTACTTGTTATTCCATCTTTAAATGGTAATAATGACATCTGTAATCCATCTATTATAAATATATTTTCAAAATTAATATCTCTATCAGAATGCATTTTATAATTAATGGTTTGTCTTAGTTAAATTGGCATTTTACTTTCTTAGTGATACATAGAGAATAGTATATTTTGTAATCAATATTGTCTTCGATACATTGAAATATGGTTTTACCTAATACAGATGTTGTACAGATTGAATGAGATGGTACTTTAAAATGTTAACTTCTAATAAATACTCAGTAAAACTAAACTATAAGCTCAGCTTCTTAATATCCTTTTTCAGTCTTAAGCTTCTCATCTATAAGATGCAAATCACAACACCAATCTCTTAAGTTTCAGTGGGAAGCCAGTCATAGCAGGGGTGAAAGCATCTGTCACAGGACCTTTCACGAAAGCAAGTGTTCAGTCATCATTCATTTCCGTGCTCATCATGGGTTCAGGTTGCAAACAAGGGGAAAAGTCTATGGCCAAATTAAGCAGGAGACAAATTTATTGGAAGGACAGAAGGCGTCTCACAGAGCTGACAGGGAAATGCAGAGACCCAGGCTTGAAAAGTAATAGGACTTGGAGCAGCTCCAGACCCAGCATCAGGATACACAACACACTCATACTGACTGAACATTTAGATGAGGCCACCACCTCTAGCATCAATACTTGTTCCATCTCCATGGCCCCAGCCAATATCATTGTCACTACCACTCAGATGGCACTGTCAATACTGCTGCTGTAATGATCTAACCTTGATTGGCCCCTGCCCTTGGCAGCTAGACTTCCATTGGCTGACATAGGTCACAGATTGCTTCCTGACCATACTAGAAGACTGCTTATGGGAGCCAACAGAGGGAAATGGGCCAGAAGAACCATTTTTGTGCCAGATAACATACACTATGAATAGGGCTCAATCTCTACCAGGGATGTTTTTCAGAAAAGATTTGAATAACAGACAGCGAAGACACTAAAAGTAATGAGCATCATGTCATAAGTTTCAACTAAATTGCTTCTTTTAAAATAGGCCTTGGAACCATGCCATTGATTTAGTGTTCTCTCAGTAAGAATACTAGAAACTTATTTTTTTTAAATGAGCAAAACAGAAAATAATGAAATTCTAATATTTATTGTTCAAATACAAAATTCTGTCTCTGACAAGTGTAAAGAAAGATTGCATTTTAGGACTTAGGGTGCTGGGGAGCTACAAAGTTGAGATTGTGAGGACATAATGTATCAATTATGACTTCCTAAACTTTCCTATCCACTGATAAGGAATAGTATTAAGGGTAAAACTTTATTTGAGCCTATGGAATTAGTTTTTTAATTAAAATTATTGGGGCTGATGGGGGAGGATGACTGGAAGACTGGAAAATGGGGGGAAAGGTTAAAGAAGTACAAATGAAGAGTTGATAGTTGGTCACGGGGATGGGGAGCACAGCAGAGGGAATGCAGTTAGCATTAATATGATGGTTAGGTAGAGGGACAGGGGAGGGAGGGAGCAATAGGAGGGATCGTTTTATGAACTATATAGATGTTTAACCAATGTATTATATACGCAAAACTAATTTAAATAAATTTTAAAAAATTATTGGGGTGACATTGGTTAATAAAATCAAGTAGGTTTTAGGGCCTATGGAATTATGATTTAAAGGGTTTTCTTTTAAGAGAACACAGAGGTATGGCAGATAGAGATGCTGGAATTTTAAAAACTTCAAGGAGTTCAGTCCAAGAGACATTCACCTTGGCTCTTGGCTAAAGCTCAGTGTCTTTGAACTTCACCCTGAAGTGAGTGCTGAACACACACATACACAAACACACAAATTGCTGGATTTGTTGGCTATCCTCCTCTAATGAAACCACTTTAAAACCTCACACTTTCTCCCTAGAATTTCTGCAAAAGGAAGTAGAGATCAGTGAGTTCCAAAAAGGCCTAAGTTATATGTCCACTGATGCTTTTCCACACACAAAGAAGAGTAAGAGCATCCTTTAGGGATGAGAACACAAACTTGGAAACAAAATACCCCTGGCTTCAAGTTCTACCTCAGTTATATGACCTTAGACTAGACTTCTATTCCTCTGATTCCTACTGTAGTTACAGAGGTTACCAGCTATTTTGCAAAGATTTGATAAGAATGTGAAGGAGGCATGCTAAGTACCTAGTACACATATAAAACAACTAGTTTTTTACACGGACATTGACCTTTATGACTATATTTTTTGTTTTACTTATTTTGTTTTCAATTCTCAGTAACTATTGGGATGCTTGAAATAATTTATGGCACCTTTGTAACAACTGTAAAGGTCATTCTGAATCTGTTTTTCCCTTTATTTTGACTTATTTTTCTTCTTGACTTGTGATCAACTGATGGTACCTTACTGTATTTTAAGGACACTGTCTTAAAACATTCCTGCAATAGTCAATACATTGACATAACAGCTGGAGATCCAGAAATTTCCACATAAATGATTAACAGAGCATCTTAGAAAGGGTAATTTGGTCTGAACACTGTTGGTAGAAGATATCTTTTTATTGAGCACTGAATTAATTCATTGTTTTTAATTGGGAAAATTGTACTGACCATACATAATTGGCTGGTTGAGGATGCTCTTTACTTCCTGGAAATCCAGGAGAATAAACTTTAGAATATTTGGAGTAGATGTTCTTTGTACCATCAAGGGAACTTTACTCTCATTCCTCACTCCCTTGAGCCGGTCCCATTCCGAGTCTAATTTTTCTTCCTCAGAGGTCTTTGCAGGCTGGGCAATGGACCAGAGCCTTTCCAGTCTCCTTAGTAACTTCTTAGACTCAGCTTCTGTTCTCAGTGTTCATGCTGATTGATCCCACTGAATATGCAATTTTATCATAAGCCATATGGCAAAGTCTTACAAATAAGATGTAAGTAACCAAAACTTAAAAGATGTGCCTCTATTATTCCTGGTGTCATAAGTCGGCAGGTCCTAAGGAAAAGGAGAAGTCACAGATATGAATGCAAAATTTTTAAAAAATTATAACTTGTATATATCAAATACATTTAAGACTTGGAAATGTTCTCATATTCCCTAGGAGAAAACAATGGCCCTTGATTAATCTTCTTACATCTGGGAAAACAATGAATTTTCTAATTCTTGAAAGAGAAAGGGAAGGAGAAGGACAAGGAAGAGGAGGGGAGCAGGAGGAAAGGGATGAGAAGAAGCATTTCATACATGTTGTCTCATTTAAACTCCAAAACAACACCCCCGAAAAGAGACATTTTTACAGAATGAGCAAATTGAGGCTTAGAGAGGTGAAGTGCTTGGTCTGTGGCCATGCAGCTAGTAAGTGGAAAGCTGAGAGTTAAGCTCGATGTTTAATCTCACCTCATAGTTCAAGCTCCTCCCTACATCAGATTGGTACAGACCGAAAGTGCTACGTGAAATGCAGAGATGCTGTAGAATTCTGCAAATCCTGCAACAGAGAAAGTAATAAATAGAAGAATGCACAGACTCCCAGGCGTCCACAGCAAGCAGGAACTCACACTTCCCCATGAGCCGGGCCGGCCAAGAGCAACTCCTGGGAACCTGCCTGCCAAGGTCCATCTGGGTGGCATATCCTCCGGGCCCCACTCATTCGCCATAGAAGCTTCTTAGCATGATTTGATCAGGTTCTATAATTCAGCCCTTTTATGTATCATGGTTGGAATCCAGAGGTAGGGAAGGTATCTCTCAGACAAGTGACTGCCAGAAGCTTCCAGCCCCTGAAGTTACCCTTTTGTCTCTGAATTTTTTTTGATGAAGTATTGCCCTGGAACAGCACATCTGCAGGTTATGGCAAGAATCTCTCTCCTAGTGCTAGTGTGGAGTGCTTACAGGTCTGTATAACATCCACGTTTGCAACGAAACTCAAGGAGCACTTCAATACCTGCAAGGGCTCCTTGTGACACCAAAGCTGTTGCCGTGGAGAGAAGATGGCATGTCCGTCTGCCCAGACCACGGCACTTCCTATATGTTGCTCCGAATCCTTGCAAACTGAAAATGAATCACCTTTATGGTTTGGGTTACCAATGCCAGAGCTGGAGCCCTCCTGAAAGAGGCCTTTCTCACCCCAAGAGGCATCCACAGCCCCGTGGAGAGTGGGAAAATGAGGACCCAGGTCCTGGCTTCAGATCACCACCACCCTCTGAGTCAGCTTCTGGTGATTAAGTTTATCTTTAATAGCTTCTTTCTGGTTAGCAGATTTGGAGAGGGGGATTTTGACCAAGGGCCTCTAATAGCTCAGCATGGCTTTTGAACTGCTGGTGATGTCACAACCCCCATTGACGATTTCTCTGGCACTGGGAAAGAACTCACTTTTAATCAAGCATCTACCTAACACCAGCCACTCGATTTAATTCCCACAATCCTTTGAGAAAATAGCATAAGCTTCTTTAAGCGTAAGAAATTAAAGTGGCCTATGGGTCATTTTGCTAGTTCGAACTGGAGTTAAGAATGGTCCCAAGGCATTCTGGTTCCCCAGGCGGGATTCTGCCTGCTACATCACACTGACTTGACTCATCCACTTTCACATACTCAGTCACTCTGTTATGAACTCGTTTAATAAACATCTTTTGAGTGCGCGTTATATGCTACATATGGTGCTGAGCATTGACATATAGCAGTGAGCAAGACAAAGTTCTCACTGAGGTTCCAAAATACTTGGGAGAGAAATACAGTGAACAAAGAATTAGAACTGTGTAGAGTGCTGAGACAGGACAATATGAAATGTGTATACACATATGACAGGGACACAAAATTAGTGTTGGGGGCATGAGTGTAGTCACAGAACAAGTCTCTGAATATATGTGGCCTAAAGGATGAGTATGAGCCAGCCAAGTGAAGATGAGCAATGTGGGGAAAGCACAATACTCCCTATATAGGGAGAAAAGCCCATGCAAAGGCCCTGAGGCATACAAGGGTTTGTACTGTTTAAGAAATTGGAAGTTTAATTTGGTTAGAGTGTCTCCTAATTGCTCTAAATCACATCAATTTTGTTAATAAATGTTGACCAATAGACTCTTCATCTAATGAGAAAAAGAAAAGATAGGCGTTCAGATCAGAAATCACATTTATGAGTAAAAATATTTGCTTGTTTGTTTTGCCTAGAATGTCCTCCGTGTGAATTGCATTCAAGAGAGAAGGATGACTTCAGGCTCAAGAATCACATGACGATGCCCACTGAGTTACAGGAAAGGTCATGAAAGTAAAGGTAAGTTCACCTTTCCCAACATTCATCTCATCTATTACTGTTTATTTTAGCCACCACGTTGGCCCAACGGTTATTCTCCCCTGAACTCCAGAATTAATGGCATTTAAAGGTTGTTCTTTTATGTGATTTGTGTATATATATCAGGCATCTTAATGGGTGCACCCTGTCCCCTTAAGCCCTACAAAGAAGCTAACTGTTCTCTGTGGAACATTCTCTAGTCCTCTAATACAGATTTATATTTATCCTGTCACTCCTGGGTCCCAGAAAAATAGTAATGAATTTGCCTTCACTTTTATGAATCTAAAACTCCCATGTAGGAGGGAACTGGTAGGAAGAAGATTAATATTTATTGGGTGCCTACTGTGTAACATCTATCATTTTATTTAATCCTATAAAGCAGATTAATAATCCCCTCCCACAAGAGAATGAGGGCTTAAAATGATATTATTTGCTTATAACCACGTAGTAAAAGCAAGAGCAAAGACTTGAACTCAAGTGTTATTCTGAATCTCATGTTTGGCATTAGAACAGAGAGCTTTTTAAGGTAATTCTTGAGTGTGACTCTACCCAGCCTTGAAATCTAGCTGCATGTGGGACTCATTTTCCTTCCCTGGAAATTCGTCTTTAGGTGAGTTGCCAGCACCAGTGTGTAAAATGAGTCCAATCTTTTAACAAATGATCCAGATAGACTGAATCTCAAATCTCAGAATAAGAGACATATGTATGATGCAAACCTGGCTGGGACATATAGCTTTCAGGGCAACAAGAAATCGTAGAGGGAAAGATTTTGTTTTCGATAGTACAGTACTCCAAAGGATAACTTCATTCATAATTTACTTTAAGGAAGGGAAGCAAAGCAGGCGTCACATGCCTGAGCTGTGATGGGAAGATAAATCTCCTTTGTTCTCATGAACCATCGTTATGAAATGGAAAGACAGTTGGTCTTAGACTTGGTCAAACTTGACTTGTAACTCAGCCTGTGTTTTTCCCATGATGAGTCATAGGGACAGTACTGAACTTTCTCTGAGCTTCTGTTTGTTTGTTTGTTTTTTTTAAGACACTGGGGATAAAAATATCAAAATGAGGTAATATGAGTTTAAAAAAATAGCTCATTAGAGGCTGGTAGGCATTCAACAAAAGCTAGTCTTGTCTTTCCCCTTTCAATCAACTCATCATGTGCTCAACAGCTGTCTTTATTGATTTATGGTTTTCCTGTGGTCGTTCCCATAATTAGAATAGCATCTAGCACTTACATATCATGTTATCATTTTTAACGTAGTCTCAAGTTTACTATCTTATGCAATCATTACAATGACTGTTTGATGTAGGCACGGTTGCATTCGCCCAGTTTCACAAATGAGGGAAATGTAATGTTCAAGGCAACAAGAAATTTTAGGGCGGAAGGAAGGAGCATGACCCAAGTTGGAGCGAGAACAAGATCTCTGGGACCCCATTGCCTGGGTTTGAATTCCAGGGCCTGTTCTGTGACTGTAGGAGAATTATATAATCTATCCGTGATTCAGTTTACTCATCCTTAAAACTGAGAAAAATAGTGGGATCTATTTCGCAATCTTAGGAGGATAACATAAGTTACGTATTTCTTAGATCAGTAAGCATTTCATTAATGTTATATCTTATTTTTCTCTGAAAACATGTTTGGGCAGATGAAATAAGGCAATAAATAAATCAGTGTGCATAAAGTATTTAGACTTGTCGTTATAAGGGTTCAGCAAGTGTTACCTGCTACTATGTTTAATATCACTAGGGGGTAAGTTGAAAACCTGTTTTTTTAATGAGAGTCCTTGAAAACGAAGGCTACTCTGGGCGCATAGGGAGAGAATGAGGAAACTCACTGACAGTAGAAATCAGTTATGTGCCAAGCACAGTGCCAAAGTCTCTGTAGACTTGTTTCATTATCTTCCTAATGATATTATGAGCAAGATACAGCTATAAACAGTCATCTTGGAGGTTCAGATCCATTTTCCCTATTCCTTAAACAGAGGGGAAAAAAATAGGTTGTTTCATTAACCTCCTGTAATAAAGATATATAAAGGGAGTCTGATGAATTCCTGGCTCACCTGACTCTCCTACAGGGGGCTCTACATCGTAGCTACCTGGCCTGGTTCCCATCCTCTCCACTGGCTGGAAACACATAGAAAATCACAAGCTGCTTTCAATGTCAGTGCCACCTTGGACTCACTGAATCCAGAGCATTTGGGAGACAGAGCTCCTGTCCTCTCTAGGCAGACTCCACTCGGGGCGAACTCCAGTCAGACGCTGGAAACGAGGCCGAGAAGGAGCCTTGGAATAGAAGGTGTTTTTGTCAGAGGAAATCCATGGATGCCAGAGTTTTGTTGCTTTTGACAGGGAGCCTAATTAGCCTTTAACTCTTTAACCACAACGTCCTCTTAAAGTACAGAGAGGAAATTAACCACCAGCACTCAGAGCCACATGGAAGAAATTAAAATAATGTCCTCCTTCACTAATCCTCTTGCAAGGCACAATAGTAAATATGCATCATATTTAACAACCATGTTCCCCTGGAGCTAAGCATGGGTTTCGGTGAAATAAATACTCTCTAATGTGTCTCAGAACTGCTAGCCTGGCACTGCAAACAGGAAGTCCTGTGCCCTCAGCCTCGAGAGAGTGAACTGGGTAATGGCAAGGACGAGGATCAATAAATAGGACTTGAGGGCTGAGCTGTTATCTGGGATTTATAATTCATCTCAACTTGCAAAACGGAAGCTTGATTAGGTGTGAAGATCACTCCCCAGTTTGGCTCTTTTCCAGGCTCGGCTGAGATAGAGGCAAGGAGATTTCTGAAGCACAGAGGAAATGGCATTGATTAGTGTCCTAGCTATATCGTAGACCTACTGTGCTTTTGATGTTTGTGTTATGGTAACATTCATTTAGTTCATTATGTATATTTTTATATACATAATATATATTTGTATACTATATATATCCATAGGTATTTATATATTATATATATTCATCACATCATGTTTATTTATATATGTAAATATATATTCAGATATAAAATACATATATAAATATATGTGTTTATGTGAACATATATATATTTAATGTGTGTATGTGTGTATATGTGTACATATCCTTGGATGTGAAAAAGAGCTTAGAGGTTAGTTGTTTATTTATAGGCTCATAAAGTCAATGATAACGTCATTTTTTGCTCAAGCAAGAAAGTGACTCAGAGATAGATCATCTAAGTTGAGGGGTTTTTCAATCACAGTCCCCAGATTCCTGAGTTTCTGCAGAAGGGACATAGAGAGATACACATATAGATATATTTACATCTAAATTTGAATCCCAGGCATGTCACTCCCTAATGCTGTGAACTTGAGCAAGATATCTGTATATAGGGGATAATCATAATAGTAACCTAGTAAAGGAATGCTATGGGTCTTATGTGAGTTAATGAGAGTAAAGCTTTTTGAGCAGAGGTGGGAACATGATAAGTGCTAATGAATGTTGACGATTACTTGTCTCTAAATCTCTATTTTACTCCCCAATACTGGTGTCCTGAAGACTGTGCTTGACAAAGGGTTCTACCACTTTTCTAAAAGATTTTTAAAAACTTACTAGTCTATCTAATATACTCAGTATATATATGTAAGGAAGGTCAAACCCAGAAGTGGGGGAGGTGACTGTGTCAAGGTCACAGAGAATTTAGTCTGCTGAGAAGAGGAATGTCTCAGGGAAGATTTGATCTGGTTGGTTTAAGACAAGTTCAGTGGGACTGGTTAAGAGCTTGCTGAATAATGGGAATTAAATTCAGTCCCTATACTGACACTAGCCTTCTCACCCTCCACACAACTCACATATAGAAACACACACACACACAAACAGTCCACATGCAAACTCAACACACATACACACACCAGTACACCTACAAGTACATACTCACACACATGTGTGTACATATACACTCACTCATTCACATGCAAACAAACATACACACATAATATCCTGGTCCAGGGCCTTGCTAAACTATGTTATTTTTCCTTTCCACTTTGCACTCTGTATGTGAATTTTCAGGCATAACTGTCATCTGGACATACCTTCTTTTGAGTGGTAAGATCAATCTACTAAACCAGTCAGTGGGCCCAGTGCTTTGCCTGATTCATCTTTTGAGCTTTCACTATAATAAGCTGTTTACAGGTATTACCTCTTTTAATGCTAACAACCACCTGATCAAGAAGGTAGCATCTACTTACACCTTTTCTATAGACAGTGAAGCTCAGATTCCTGACATTTAAAGAAACTGCCACAGTCTCAGGATTTCCGGTTGTCCATACTAGGATGTATAACCCATTTTGTGTCATTCCAAAGTCTATGCTCTATTCCAGGATTTCTTAAGCTGAGTTTGCAATCCATTAATTGGTCAAAGAAGCTCAAATAAATGGATTTCAACCAGCATCTAAAATAATGGAAACAGAATAGAAGAAAAAAATGTGAGTGTATCACACACAGTAAGAGAAAGTGTTGTTTTGTAAAGCTTGTCTAAACACACATGTGTTTGTGTGTTCAGGATAGCCATGTAAAGCAGAAAAAGTTTGAAAGCTATCACCCTATTATTCGGTACAGCCGGGGTGAGTCCAGTCATTCAGCAATGAGCTTCCTGGGAACCCTCCAGGCAGGAAGAATTGCTTCCACATGTGTGTTCCTAAAGCATAGCGTATGTTCCTAGCTTATAATCCTAATCAAATTGCACTGGTTTCCTCTCAGAGGATGTCCACGTATGTGCGCACTCCTTCCTCCAGGGCCTTTCATGCCCGCCGGTGTGTGCCTAATGCCCCACCTCAAAGAGATGGACACTCAATGAGTGTTTACTGCTTCGAATCTGATGGAATTGAAAACTGAGCTATTGAGAACTGATTGCTCTGGTTTTCCCATCTCTTAAATTCTCTCTTTGACAGCCCAGCCTGAGATCATTTTACTCTTCCTTAGCACTTCTAGCAAGGACAGGCCAAAGGGAGAAAAAAAAAAAAAAAAACAAGAATAAAAAAAGCAAAAGAAATAGATATTTATTCAAAATTAGTGATTACTAATTACTTTTGGCATCTCGAAAAGAAGAACAACTCTGTATTATTTTAAAACGTACATTTTGATATAAAGGATATGAGACTTTATTTGATCCTCATGATCACAGGCCCACAAACTATCAAAGGCTAATCATTAATAGCTGAATGTAATTCTTTATATCCAGAGGAAGGACACGAGGAGAAGAATGAGAACTCCACCCCCACCCCGCTTCCTGAACTGTCCTTTAGCCAGCACGTAAAGCCAGGCCAAACACTGCCCCCGAAGCGACCGGCGGTTCGCCTGGAATGTTTCGGTTGTTGCTTATTGCGTTAGTGCTCTCCATCTTCACATGCCTCGGTGGAAGGGAAGCGGAAATGCTGCGTCCTGAGTGTTTGTTCTTCTGAGGAGGAAGCCGCAGCAGACCCTGAGAGAGGCAGAAACCCCTTGGGCCAGATTTTCCCTTGCTCTCTGTAGGGGGAAGATGCTTGAGTGAGCACGTCCATCTTCTCAGATGAACTAGTTCTTAATTTGGAATCGGTGTTGACCAATGAGGGTTTTAGAAAACAAAGCACTTTCTCATTCAGTAGCTGACAGACTCCAGAGGGCTGATCTGATTTAGTTGTACAGATTTCTCAGAAAAAACTCATTTAATGCAGACTTATTATATATTTGTCTATTATTATTGTTGTTATTGTTTTTATTACTTTATTGCCTCATATTTGCTGTTATTGTTTGAAGACCTCTGATCCTAGTCTCCAAGGCTGTAAACCTTGTCCTGACTTAGAGGGTGACGAGGGGCAGGGCAGAGCACATGCCCCGGGTGGGGCGAGGTGGGCTGGAGCAGAGCCTTAGACTGTGGGCTACGATCAGGAAGAGAGAACCGGACACTTTGTGAAATAGAATGCTGGGAGTTTCAATGATCCGATCGAATCGAATTTAGATAACGATAATATATAGAAAGCACTTTCATTCAAGTCTCAAATCTTTCCTTCTTTTAACCTCTGACCTGCTTCTTTGGTAAGAAAAATATACTGGGCTAAATTAAAGGTCCGCAGGGTATTACTGCGCACACTTCCTCACGTCCCCCCTAGAAGCAAGTCACTGCCCCTCATCCAGATGGGCCCTTCTCCTTTCTGCCGTGACTGTTGCTTTCTTAGTTCATCCTCTGCACCCTTTTGTATGCTTTTCTCACTGTCCCCAGACCAAGGATAGAGAGCTGGAAAAGGAAACAATTCTTAATGGCCATTGGGAGTGTAATGGCTGACGATTAACCTGTGTTAGTAAATTTTATTCAACATTTGAGGCTATTAAAAGGAAGGCCCTATATCTATATCAGTGAACCAGTAAAGTGGTCCATGATGAACTTAGGGAGAAAAGTAAGTTTCAGGAAAGTTCTCTGATATGGCCTCATTGTTATAAAAAACAAATAACCACTTACTTACTTTAGTATATATGTGTATCCTTTTTTAAAACATTAAGTATAATGTAGAAGTATATAACCTAGATGTTAAATTTGATGACCTCTGAAGAAGAAGAAATTCGGATAGTTAGAGAGCATAAAGGGGTAGAGAGTGTTATTACAGGAGGTATGTGGCTGTGCGTGTATTTAATCTTGGAAAGGGTAAAAAAAATGTTTATATACTAATATCAACTAATCAACTACGCATAAATATATTGAGGAAGGAGATTAAAAGTAATATGTAAACATAATAATATCTGTGCTAGAGTGGCAGAATTTGCATGTTATTTTTAGCCTCTATTTTTCTTTTGGGTTCAAATATGGTTTTTTATTACTTTTATGATACATACATGTATGATAGATAGAAGGTCTATAGATGAGAAAGAGAGAGAGATTGAAGTATTCACTGTGCAACCACAGACATACTCTTAACATGTCTGGGATTCAACTCACTCATTTGCAATATGAGGTAGCAGACTAAAAGGTCTTCATATTTCCATTTTCCTGGGGTGATCCCTTATTCTATGGAAGATTTTAGCATCTCATAGGACTTAGCTACCTAATTCTAGACTAATTCTGTATTATATTAAAATATGTTCTCTATCCAGTGAGGGAGAAAAAAGTCATGAATATGCTTATTCATTGCTTATGAGTGTGGCATGGAACAGTTAAGGTATTTCAGGGAAATATTCAGGTTATAATTACCATGTACAGCAATAGTCTTTAAAGAAACTTTATGAAACTGATTGGGTTTTATATGCTACAGTTACAGAAGGACCCTACTTGTAATTGTATTACCTTTGTCACAGACTGTGGCAACAGCTCTAATAGACATGTGTAGCATCTTGATGGCAACTGTTAGGAGCTGAGTCAGAGTAATTAAGCCTTTGGAGCAATCCTTGGGATATATGAATCTCATTGTGTATGTCTCCTGCTTGAACCCTCCTAGTCATCCACAGGAAACTTTTAGCATGAAAAACATGTCCTGCTCAATCTTCTAACCTTAGGCCCCAGTAGTCAATGAAGTGAAAGCTACAGTGAATTTCTCATAGTTTCTCAAACTCACCATATTTTGTCAAGCTTCTGTGTGTGCTTCTATATATATTACTCACTCAGCCCAGACAGCCTTCATGTTCTTTTTACAGATGGCAAACTTCCACCCTTTCATAAACAGGAAGACTATAAAGCAGACAATCAAACTTCTACTCATCCTTGCATGCTTGAGGAAATGCAACTTTGTCTTTAAAACCTTTCCCAACCACATCCCTCCCTTATTTCCTCGAGTCCTTGCTCTTATAGATATGTCATTGACCTCTTTGCTTTCAGCCTCTATTCTAGCATTTTGTCACTGAACTGTTATTGCCCATTTCCTCCACTCTACTGGGAGCTTCATGAAAGAAAAGACCATCTTTCTTTGTTTTCTCATTTCTGGATACAGTGCCTAACACATATTAGGCACTCAAGAATATGCTTTCAAAAGAATATACATGTAGATACACACAATGTGGTTCAATGTTACATAAATGTGATATATATCACATGTATGTGATATACATATAATTATAGAGAATAAACAATCAAGATATAAGCAAAAAAAAATGCAAACAGACAGATCTCTGAAACACACTCAACACACTAAAAATTTGTTAGATTAATTCAGTGCGTGATCCGAAGACCATACTAGCTGACTTTCTGCCCAAGAAGAGCAGAGAAGGAGCTGGGATAAGTTCAGTTCTCGGAACAATGTTTTGCTTATTTAACTTTTGCAAGAATTTGCAAATCTGGCTGGATAATCGTGGTGTCTCAGAGTATGCAATGATTTTCCCTGTCTCTCATCAGTCCACAGTGTGAAACAATTCTTAGCTATCATGATTTCCTCAGTTTAATGGATTTTGGGGAGAAGCCTTTCAGGTCATTGTGTAGACCCATCTTTTTCATCTTTCCACCCAAGATTGAAACAAGAAAACGAGCTCTGCTAGTAAGTCTGTGCTCATGACTTCCGTGTCCTGTTATGGAAGCCCCATCCCCATCTCACTGTTGGAGCCCTCCTCTCCCTGAGGACCAAATCAGTCCCTCACCAGGCAGAGAAGAGAGACGCACTGCTGGATGCCAGATTCAGCTCCCAACCATTAGCAAGACAAAAAAAAAAAAAAAAAGCCTTGGAGAATTGAGATCTTTGCAATGAACTCCTCAAAGTGAGGTTATCTTTGTAAGGAAATGGCAATTCAGAAATTCAGATTGGGAGTGAAATTATTTCACTTAAAAGGAAGATAAAGCAAAATTAGTCTTTGGACAGCGGACCTAAAATTAAACCTCGTAGAGTAAGAATGCTCTGCCATTGGCTGGAAGAACAAGAAAAAAGCTAAAATAAGATTGCCAGCTCTTTTAATGCTTTGAGGGAAGGGAATCACTATTTTATTGTGATCATTGCTTTGTTTTGATTTTTACTTTTTTTTCCAAAAATATATGCAAAAATGAAAGCATGAATGTGCATCTATTCTTAACTATCCTTTGTAAATATTTTTGCCTTAATTTATATATTAATGTACGTAAATCTCAACTTATTTAAAAGGGAATTCAAACAGGCTTAAAAAATGTCCACAGCAGCATGATATTAAAAATAAATAAATAAGTAGAGAAGGGCAATGGGGAAATGGAAAGTGAAGGGAAAATAAAAATGAAATAAATCTTAAAACTAGACACATATAGTTCACATACAAAAATATGCCATATGGTTTTAAACTTTTCGGAAAAGTTTGTAGGTGTGATTTTCCTAACGTTCAGTATGAAGAGAAAGATGTGACAATTGTGAAAACTGTAGGTATTGTTAGGTAGAAGGAAATCAGTCACCCAGAAGCACCACGGCTGCTGTAGGTCTGGAGACGGGAGAAACACCTCTCTCAGGTCGACCTGGAGGTTACAGTGCATCAGTGAGTGTCAGTGTACAGTAACCCCTCCCCTGTTAAAAAAAGGCAAGATACTCCCACTATTTCTTTCCCCATCAGGCCAAGGGGAAAGCAAGATACAAAAAGGGTATTTCTTCTTATATATGTACTGTTGCAGTGCCTGGTGCCTTTAAAATTCTGTATACTGCTGGAACCACCCTCCTGACCCATGTGGCTAAAAAGAATATATATATATATATATATATATATATATATATATATATATATATATATATATATATGTATGAGGAAAATTATTCACTCGTTCACTAGAAAAAGAGACATGCCCTTCTTCTCCATGGTTCAAAATATTTCACGAACAACTTTTTTCTACAGATCTCACTCTCAAATTGAAATATCATAAGAATATGAAGACTATGAGCAAATTTTAAAACTTAGATTTCACAATATCCAAGCTATATAGAGTATAATAGATGGCCTTCAAAACCTTTTTCCCATTTAAATGTTCTATGATGTTGAATGTTAACAGAAATAGTTGGCAAAAAGAAAAAAACTGGGAATGCAGAATAAGAAATATGTCTTGAGGGTGGAATTGAACAGGATTTCCTTGGGCAGAATCACAGCTTGCATCGTGTAGACAGAAAAATGGCAGTGCTCACTTTTGCAAATTTTCAGATTATTTAGCTTCGGAAATTAAAACTATATCTAACACGACAGCCAGTGGAAAAGTCTAGGCCTTTGAAGTTAGAGAAAACTGAATGGAATTCTATCTAGCCTTTTCTTATAATAACTACATGACCTTGGCAATTTATTTATTCTGCTCAGCAATAATACATACCTCAAATATTGAGAAGATTAAATAACAACAAAGTACCTAGTGTTTAATACGAAGGACATTCTCAATTCATGTTTGTTTCCTTCTTCCTGTATGAGTTTTAGTCTCATAAATAACAAAACGGATATGCATTTAAGAGCTTCATTGTCTAAATATATCCTCTAAAACTCCTTATAAGATGCTAGAGTAAAAGGTAAAATTAAGAATACTTAGAAACAAAGAGAAACCCTGTGCTTTTTCACAGCAAAGGCACTTTATGTGAGCTTCTGGAACGGTGGGTCCGTGTTAGTTTCTTAAACTATTTCCTGAGTAAAATATATGCCATGGAGACATTTTGACCTGGGCGATATCGCTTCCAGCAGAACAAAGATGTTTATGTGCTGTATAGTATTTTGGCATTTGATGCTGGGAGCAAAGTTTAAAAGTTCTGAATATACATGAATATCCTAACTTCATTTTGCAGCGTCTCTTTTGAAAAGGTGAACTTGATATGCTTATAAATTCCTTGCCGTCGGGTCTAGTTAAGATGGCATCCCTGAATGGAACACATTTAAGATCAACTCCCTGAAATGGAAAAGTTGAATGATTCTCCTCCTTTTCTCCTTCTAGACAAAAATATTTGTTGATGAAAAACACTTGAAGGAGATTCTTGCTTAAAAGGAGACGGTTTTTAGGAAAAAAATTAGTAAGCAAGAAAAAACATTAAAATTTTAAGAAAAAAATTAACTCAATAGAAATCAAGACTCCCAAATGAAAGCAACCTTTTTTCTTTACTAACAACAGTAAAATCAGTGAAATTATAAAAATTGTAACAGCCACTACTGTCCCACTATGATAAAACATTACTATGCCATTGAAAATTATGTAACTACTTAGGTAAATAATAGGAAAATGTATATTAAGAGCCAAAAAGCCATTCATACTCTTACCCAATAATTACTTTTGTTTTAATCTATTTATTTATTTTTCAGAGAGTACCAAATATAAACCTAAAACTCTGTCATGCACTTGACCTGCAAAGATTAATAAGTCAAAACTAAAGAAGTTGACAATCTAGTGGGGAAATTTACTATAAATAAATATTTTAACACAACTAAAAGAAAAAAAATGTTATGCCTACATCCAACATCATGAAGCTAATTAAATCCATCAGTTTGCTAGAAAACAGAGTTATAGGTATTAAGTATGATAAACGTGAACATTGTATAATGCAGAAATCACCATGAAAAAATAGTAAGCAACATTTTACAGAGTATGATTTTATTCATATAAAACATATTTGAATGGAACAAAATTGGGAATGCAAGAAAATAAAAACTGTTATAGTTGTAGATTTTTAAAAATTCAGTATTATAAATTACAATATTGGAATATAATAGTTGAACTAAAAAAAATACATAAAAACTAGTGAACAAAAACTCATTTCTTACCTAGTATTTCCTGAAAATAATAATTATACAGACACACATAGTATTAGCATATTATATAGGAGTCTTAAATTTTATTTTTTGCATGTGTTTTTGTCGTATCTGTAAAATACTGTATGTTCTTCCAGAAATTTATTTTTCTAAAGATCACCTTTGAAAGCCATTTTTGAAATATAAGCTAAAGACCATTCAGGAGGTACAGGGGACTAGGTGGACTAGGAAACAAATGCTCACCAAATCCCTTAATTTTTCAAGATTTCCACATCTGGAAAATGAGGGTGATTATTTCTGCTTGATTTTAATTTTTTTGGATGTTAATCAACTAAAAAAAAAATGTAGATAAATATTTTGAAGTCATTGAGACACCTGGAACAGGAAATCCAAAATCCTGCCAACATATTATCATCAGTGACAATTCTGTCCCATTATCCACAGATATTTAGGAGTAGAACACTGAATGAATATGATTTTAATGAAGATATATACTTGGTAAGGTATGCAACACCATCATAGAAACTTGTGGCAACATAAAACCTATAGATCCTCAGAGAATAAATGCCTAGGAAAGTAAACAATTTTGTAAAGACTAACCTTATGCTCTCCTATATTAATATACTTTTATTTAAAATTATAAACTCATTTTTCTTTCCCACCATACAATGAGTGTCTTTAGAGATAGGATTATGACTTTATGAATTGTTTAATCTACATTGTGCAATGCAGTCTCTGCCAACGAAATTTCCCATTAAATGTTTCTTGAAGAGAAAAGGAAGGAAGGGAGGGAGGGAAGAAGAGGGAAAAGATGGGAGGCAGAAAAATGAATGAAAAGACAATGAAAGGAGGGATGAAGCATGAATGAGAAGCATTAGGAAGCGGCCTAGAAGAGGGGCAAACGAGGAATTCTTCTGGATCTGATGTTTACAGATAAACAAGAGCAGCATCCGGTCATGATGTAGCAGAAAAAAAAAAGGAAAGAACTTTTCTGGCCACAGATATAGCAGATGCTGCAGGCTGGATAGTCACTACTACACTGTAGAGCAAGCTTCAAAGATAAGTGATCTAAATTCCTATGGTTCCTGAATTACAGAGCAGTGATATTAAAATTGTTTTTCAAATTGTAAGGAGATACACAAGTGTGAGGGCTTATCATTGAAACAAGGTTTTAGAGTATAAGATGGATCCCTCATAACCAGGAAATTCTCTGAACTCCTCTTATTCGCACCCAATGGAATGACTGCACCCTTCATTTCCAAATCCGTTTTACTTTCTCATATACATTCTCCACTCAATTCAAACCCGTCAGTCAATGGCTTAAAATGTACTTTTGTCATCTAGCAACACCCCACGCCCAGTCCTAAACAGCAACAAGCCCTCATGCCACCTCCAACAGCCTGCAGCCATATCCTGAACTTCTTGCCATCTCAAAAAGACCATGTTTTGTCATCTGTAATTTGTAGAGAGATGCTCTGTCTGGGATGCCTGACCCCTGACCCTCTTCCCCCTTAGATATCTAGTGAGCTCCTCATTCATCAACACCATAGTCAACCTGCATTTCTTCTGAAAAGCCTTCCTTAATTCTCCAGCAAAATACACCACCCTTTCTTCCTCTTCTGTGCATCCATAGAGTTTTGATTTGTAGATCTGAATTGGAATAAGTCAATGGAATGATCACTGGGTGAAAAAATAAAAGAAAAAAGAAAGCTCATTGTTTGTGAGATCAGAACCTTGCTCCCTCCCCCTTTTTTTTTCTGGTAGTAAAAAATAACTTCATTAGAAATTTTAATAAGAATATAAGCATAGCAAACCTATATTTTTATTCCACATATTTCTGGTTTAGAAGTTACATGAACTAAAATGAGACACAAGCTTTGACTGTAACTAACTACTCAGAAGTGCGTGAACCTGGAACACAACCATCTTATAAATCCTGATCCCATATGTATCACTAATAGGTTCTAACTTATCATTACTTCTAGTCCTCTTATACTTGCATCATCAAAACACAATACTTAAAAAAAACCTCATGATTTGATTGAAGAAAGAATGGACATCCTCTCTGATTCATGGTTGCGCAATTTTCTCATTTTTAGATTTATAAACACCAATTAGATCTAAACTTCGGACTGGCGTCATGGCTTCACAACCTTACATGAGTGACCTTGGACAGATAATGGTACTTGTTTACAACCTTAGTTTCCTCTCCTGAAAATGGAGAGGAAATAATAAAATGGAGACAATAATAGTACTTCTTAAATGAGTCTTTTTCTTTCTTTTTATTGTTGTTTTTTTTTTAATGAGAGATTATGTGCCAGGTGCTGTTTTCAGTGCTTTCTGTGTAGTCACTCACTGATCCCTGCAAAGAGCCCTGTGAGTTCTGAGTCAGAAATTGCATGGAAGATGCTCGGCACGGAGCCTAACACGCAGAGAGCACTTCTTACATGCTGGCCATTGTTAATTTTCATTGATTGTTTTCCATCTAGACAGGAAATCAGTGATGGCAGTGGAACCTTGAAGTTTCTCTAGCTCACATCCTTGTTTTAAGGATGAAAATGTGGCAGAAAGACAAATGATGTCCACCGGGTAGATCATACACTGGGATCTTCATCCCCTGATGCTGGTCAAGCTCTCTTTCTCATATGCACTTTTTTATATAAAAGCATAACGACATGGGACTGGCTAAAAATAAATCTCCCTGGAAAATCTTTATGTGGCCAGCATAAAATGCATACAGAAAGAGGGGGAGGTTTTATTATGACTTTTGGAAATATGGGCATGGGTCATTCAGTAATTTTGGTAAATGCTACCTGCTTTTTTGGCCTGGCATGCATGTACATTCTAAAGCATATTTTAAAAATTATCCCAAACTATTAATATAATGTATGTAAATTCTAAAACTCAAATTAAGTCTTTGGGAGGAAGGGAAAGTCTCATTACAAAAAGCTTGCAATGGATCTTCAGGAAATTCCTGTCTTGTTATTTGCAAACTCAAATATTCTTGTGTTATTTAATTTTACTTCTTCGTATATCTAATACCATACAGTGATCGGGAGGATATGAAAATTAAGAGCTTTCAACCTTGTGACTTTGCTTTTATCAATTGTCTTTCATTCCTACCCCTATGTTTTTTATTAAAAAGAATTTTATATTACAAATGGGTATAGTAACAGTCTCTTGCTAAAACCAACAGTCTGCTTCAGCAGAGATAAGTTTATCGCAGACTGCAATAGAACAATGTGAATATCTCAAGCCAGTGGGTGACTCTTGCCATTTGATATGTTCTGGGACAATGACTTTTACTAAGTAGAAATGTCACACCTGCCTCTATAACTTTGCACAGTCCCCATAATCCATGAATCATGTTATTGCTGCATTACTTTCGAGGAAATAACTTGGAAAAGAGCATATGTTTTGAAAGTTGTTAAAAAATGAAACTGTTGACATAAATATGTATTGGAGAAGATCAACATATGGAAATTTTCATGGTGCATTTACCTCCAGAGTAAATGAAAAGGGATGTCAAACCACAGAGAGTCCTTTCCATGAGCTTCTGAGAGTGATAACAGAAATCTTTAAAAGGCACTTAATGGAATCATATTTGAAAGTGGCTGGATCATAAATAGTGTAGCATCCATTCAATTCTCTTTTTGAAATGCTTTGGAAACTTCAGCTTTCTCTCCGAGAAAATGGATATGTCTTTGGCCTTCTTCGAGGTGAGGCTCTTCTGTGAGTCATTTCCCATTTAATGGCTGGTTGAAGGTAAACACAGTCCTCCCCCGACTTCCCTCCTACCCAGCTCTTCCTCAGCCTTCAGGGCGTGGACACTCAGATGTCTTCCCTAAAGCTTTCTCTCATGGTCCTTGCTCCATTTGACCTCACTTTTTCTTAAAACCTAAAGTACTAGATGCTTGTACTTCAAACAATTTACTTCAAACAATACCTTGGATTGTGCTTGAAGCATGTGCCACCAGAACTTCCAGATCCTTGAGATGAAATCCTACTTCCTTAATATTTAGCTCACTCTTAGGCTCTTGGTGGAGGCTTAACAAATATTTCCAATAATCCGCCTAACAATTGGAATGATTTAACCGTAAATTTCTCAGTCAGGGCAAAGACTTCTTATTAAAAGTAGAATTAACTACCATTCGTCAAGCTCCCGCGATCAGACACTATGCTGGCTTTTTATTAGTGCTATATATTCCTAACAACAACATTAGTGTCTGTATCTCCATTTGGTAGCTGTAAAAAGAGAGACTCGAAGATGGTGAGTTGCTTGTCTAGGAATAAGCTACTACGATAGCCAAAGTTTATCTGACACTAGGGTTATTAACGTGAATAAGGAAAAAAAATCAACCACTAAATGGATTTTCTTTGCATCAGAGATGATGCCCTCATGGACCAGTGGAGATGACCACTAGGCAAGTCTTTCCTGGTCCTTCTTGCAGAATCTTGCCCCTTTCTGGGTGATAAGAAACTCCTTGCTTGCCTTCTTGACTCTCAGCAAGTGCAGATCACTCAAGGTGGAGGAGGATGGGGCAGGAGCAGGTGTAATTCTTCTCAGCTTAGTGATGCCTTATCCATACTGGTTCTCCTATGCCATCTCCCAGGGGTCAGGAGTCTAGGAAAATGAAAAGTGATTCCTTTTCAATGGCAGATTGAAATTGTTTCAAAGAACAGATTTCATAAAATTTAAAGCATATACTATGCCATGTCTTGAATCAAACTGTAGTCTTCTTCCTTAGCCTTTCCTTTCATTATTCCAAACTATGGGTGTTCAGTTTCACGGTTCTGATTTATCCAGGGCCTTCTCTGTGCCAGGCATGATATCAAACACTTAAAGGAAGCAGATATGATCAGAGGCTCAAGGAACACAGGAAATATATTTAACATATTTAATATATTTATATAAATATAAATAAACGTGACTGGTACTGGAACTTGCAAACCCAAAGAACATATTAAAAATAATTACTGTTGAGAGTTCAAATAAGAAAAGCTAGTAAGTAATATACAGGTTTAGATTCTATTCACTTCCCTAGTATTAGAGCACAGAAAGTGCTATGGGCACTCAGGGATATTCAACTCATGGCTTAAAAGAGAAGGCAGAATTTGAGCTTGATTGGGAAGATGAGAAGAACTTTGTTAGTTGAGAATAGGGTCAAAGGATGTTCCAGGCAGAGAGAAAACACAAACAAAGGTGAAGACATAGAGAAGCAGTGGGTGTTTTGGGGGAAACTCAAATAGTCTAGATGTGGCTAGAGCATAGAGCTTGATGATTTGTTGGACTGCATTTCAGGCTGGAGAAGGGAAAAACAGAGATGGAGCTAAAAAGTTTGGACTCTGTCTCATAGGCCACTAATGACTTTTCTTTTTAGTAGGAATTTGGTTTGACGAGAGCTGAGACTTAGGAATTGCAGGAATACTAGACATTTAGAGTGGGATATCTTAACAGCAGCATTATTCATCATTGGGGCCAGATCATTCTTTTCTGTGGAATTCTATCCTCCACATTGCAGGATGCTTAGCAACATCTTTGACTTCTACCACTAGATCCAGTAGCACTCCTTCCTCATTTGAGAAAACCAAAAATTTATAAGAGATTGTATGCCCTGTAGAGTAAAACATATTTGCTATCTGGCTCTTTGCAGGAGAAGTTTGCCATCCACCACCTTTTCTCCCCTCCTTTCTCTCTTCTAAAAGCCCAGCACCCTCATATTTTCTTTTGGTTAGCTCAATCTTCTTGGTAATATTGGCGGGTATCCCCAGGAATGGGAGAGTGGGGTTGGGGAGCAGCTCTCTGGATGGGAGAAGAGGGTGTTTTGTTTTGTTTTTATCATCAACACTCTCTGTTTCCAGCCTCAAAGAGTCAAATTCTGAAGCTCATTTTGAGCTTTAGAGAATTACTCGACTCAGTGATGATTATAGATGGACTGAGAAGAGGCCTCTGGGATTGCTGGGGAAAGACCTCACTGAAAGAAGTTTAGTTTCCCAGGATGAAGATAAGGGGAAGAGTTAGGAAGAAAAGAGAGAAACAGGAAACAGATTTCTAAAAGACCAGCTGCTAAAGGACCAAAGAAGACCTCAGGGACCAACCCTTCACTTTGCCACCTACGAAGACTTAGAAGGGTGGGGGAGGTGTGGGGTAAAAAGATCATTTGGAAAGCCTAACAATAGTCAAGAAAAATTATTTGTCTTTAACCTTGGAAAAAGCCTTACACAAACAAAAACAGGGAAAGACATTTGTAAACCTATCCAGGGATGGATGGCACTGCCGGTGACACTAATCTGTTATCTTCTGGTTTAAATTCAGACCCTGCTGGAAATTCAATCTGTGCTTTCAGGACACCAGTCACTGTTAACTTCACTTTATATGCTATTTTGCTTCTAAAGGCCCTAAATTGCCTATTTCTATTACTGCAGCCCGCCTTCAAGAAGGGTTAAAAAAAAAAATCAAGGGAACAAATTGACTGCGAAGCATTCCAAAGAGAAGAGATTTGGCAAGTAATCCTGTTTCAGAAACATGTTATCAGAAACAATCATTTCCCTTTTACCTTATTGTGTTCTGATGAACAGGGGTGAAAAGAGACCCAGCTTGGCTCTCAGATTTGCCAGGAATGGAAACCCAGCTCTGATATTAACACTGTGACCCAACAATTTACATAACCTCTCTGAGCCTTGGTTTTTATCACCTCTAAAATGGGAAGCATGCCACCATTTTCGGAGGCTCATTGTGAGAACGAAACAGTGTGAGTGCCCAGCGGGTTGTAAGCACTTCAAGAATAGTACCTATTATTCTTGTTCTGTGTAGTGACTCCCAAACACAAAGCTAAACTATTATGTTAAGAGGACTTAACAAAAGCTTTTGAACTAATTGGGGAAATTGATTCCAGGCAGGCTTGGGAATTGTTTTTAAATTCAAAAGAGAAAATGTTATTGTATCAGCATTGCTTAAATACTCTCCCTGCTTCCTTGAAGAGGCAACGTGGGACTGGGCTCACATCACATGCATATTTCATCTACAGTCACCACATATGTGTGTTTTGCTCAGCAAGCAGCACATATGGAACAACTCATTATAGAAAATCAGAGTGATGTCATCTGCCTAGCAATAGCAGGATATGAACTCACTCCCACAGCGCTGTTGAATCCACACAACTACCAGTGTGCTCTGAAGAATGGGGGGACCATTTCGAATGTTTCCGGACTAGTCTGCTTTGATCGTCTTCTGAGAAATCACTGGGAGGGTGTAATCTGATTTCCACAAAGAGAAATAGGTGTCTGGGGCCAGAAGTAGTTTTTTCTTAGAGATTCCTAAAGAACTCATTGGAAGTGTTTCTCATATTCAGAACAGAAAAGTAGAAAATAGAACAAATGTATTCCATTCCCTTTTATGTTGAAGGAAACAGTGCCTCTCTCTTTTCAAGAGCTCCAGTCCCTGGGAATCTGCTTAGACTTATGCTTCAGTCTGCATTCCTCCCTGGCGTTGCTGAACAGATTAGCTCTAAAGCAGAATTTAGGGCTTCTCTTGTGATTTGTTTTAAACAAGGATTTTAGGATGACATGGATGAAAGGAAGCCCGATGTTTGGGCATGTTCTTTGCTTGAGAAATCTGTTTGTTTGTTTGTTTGTTTGTTTTATTTTCTAGGAATAAATAATGAAAAAAATTAAGTTTATTCATGAAATTATTAGGATGATTTAAATTCCAGTCTTTCTTTTTTCTTTTTTTGTAGCTAGGTACAATGCCCTTTATTGCCATTGATCTCCCTATACAAAGAACCTGCCTGGCTTGCTTCGAATTCAGGCTCCAGTCTATTAAGAACTAATCCTTATAAGCTTGTAGGAATTACCACTCTAGGACACACTGAGAGGCCTGCCTGGTTTAGTTGGAGGGATCAACTGGTGGTCCCATGATTGATTTCATCCAGCAGGTGGATTTGGTTAAGAAGAGTTTTTAAAAAGCATTTCAATTGAAATGTCTTTAACCAAGGGCATGCCCCCTCCTTTTCTCCTCAGACACTAGTTCTGCCCTATAAAATTACCACCAGTTTTGGCTATGTGAAATTATTTGCCCAGTTCCCAGTAGTATTTGTGTTTGAGACCGTGGGACTGGAAAGAACATCTAACAATGTGTAAGGAGGATGTGAATTCTTGTTCAAGGTTCACCAGATCCTGACTACCATCAAGGTGAACTTGGAAAACAAGTCATATACCTCTAACTCTCAGTCTCTGCCTCTTTGCTATAGGTTGCTTGCTACTCTGCTCCATGTCTTTGCTTTGGGGTCCAGGCTCAAGAGCCCCTATCCGAACAGAGCTAGGTTCATTACAGAGCAGAAAAAGAATAAGGCAGATCCACCACCTTCTCTTAAAACTTCTGCTCAGAAGTTAACACATGCTGCTTCCAGTTATATTTCATTGGCCAAAGTGTGGGGGAGAAAGAAACTTTCCTCCACCCTTCTAGGTTCTTTTGGCTGGTCTAATAATGAAATAGACATAAGACAGATTAACAAGAGGAAATAACCAAATTTAATTCATATGTACGTATGGGAACCCCACACACGTGAGAATTAGAAAATCCATATATATGTGAGTTTCCGAGACAGAAAGTGAAATGAGATATATATGGCATTCTGATCTAAGAATGAGGTAAAGCACTTTAGGGGTTCAGAGGGGAAGAAGGTCATTTGCAGGATGATAAGAACAGATACTAAGTTATTAGAAGTTTGCTTTGTCCTATAGATAGGTCATAAAAAGTTATTTCTGATAACTCTTATTATGGGCAAGGCTCTAAATTTAATTTTTTTGAGGAAGTGATAAAAATTTTTCATGAACCTGCAAGATCTTGATTGCCTTCAGCTCAAAATAATTTGCATGCCAAAGTGGCACCTCTTAGGGAGGCCTGCTCTGAACTCCTTCAAGGTTAAGTCACATGCCCAAGCCTACTTCCTAAGAAATAGAAAATAGCCTTCCATAAATAAAGTACAGTGAATATTTTGAACAATATATAATTAATCTAAAAATCAATAAAAAATATTTGTAAGCCTAGAAAAAAAATAAGTGTGGTGATACGGGAGGAGCTAGCCTTCTCTCAATTAGAAAAGTGCAAGAGATATAAGAAAATGGTAAAGAATATAAAACTACTGTTGTTTTTGCATGCCCAATATTCATTGCACATTTTATCTGATAAACAAAATCTCATTTTCCCTTTGAAAAATCTTTATTTTCCTCTTGTGCCGTTCTGGTATAACTCTCACTCCATATAACTTTCCTCTGTCAGCCAACGGCAAGGTGTAGGAATCATGGCAGCCAATCAAACTCAGCCACTTTGGACATTCATGGTAGACTCAGAAGTGTACTGCCCAGATCCTGCTTCCAAAAAGTAGCTGTATTCCAGCTATGGGAAGGATGTGAGCAGACAACCTCCAGTTGTCAGCTTCTTCAAGGTTTACCTCAACTACAGAAAACCCCTATGCCCAAGATTACGCCCCTCCCATGTATGGAGCAAGATGAAGTTACAAAGACATGATGATTTCTGCTCAACTAGGGACATCGTGATGGCCAAAACTTCCTCCATAATCCCCCCTGGGTAGGCTGAGGTGAGGCTTTGTTGAATCTGCACTGCAAATCAGTTTTTCTTCTGCTGAATTCTACTTGCCCCAGCTCCCTTCCTTAATAGGTATTGATTCTTAATAAATACCTTATGACCCAACTCTGTCTCAGGATGTGCTCCTGGAGAACCCAGCCTCCAGCAGTTCCTGGAACAGAGAAATAGAGACAGTAGGAGAGTAATTCATTAAACATTCTATGCCTCCATTGGAAATGAAACATATTTCTAACACCAACAAACTGTAGGCGAGAACTAGTCCAATGGCACCACAAAATAGCAAGAGAGATAAGAAACATTTGATTGAAGATAAAATTTTCAGAAAGCATCATTCTGTTTGGTACTGTATTTTCAGTTTCTGTCCTATTAGCTATTACATAACTTTCTGATGTATTTCTTTTTAACTAAGTTAGGCAGAGGTAGATTCTTTTACTTGTAAGCAAAGCACTCTTTCTGATATAGGAAGACTTAGAGTAAACTCTAATTTTAATAAGGCTAGATGAGAAAGGAAGAGATTAAACAGTAATAGAGTTAGAGAAGATGTTATTATCTTTATAGGGTGGGAGAAATGTTAGTTTTATTGGCTGTGATGAAAAATTCATAACAGTGGCTATTACAGGTTGAATTGTGTACCCTAATTATATTTATGTTGATGTCCTAACCCCTAGTATCTCAGCATGTGACCTTATTTGGAAATACAATCATTGTAGATGTAATTAGTTAAGATGAAGTCCTTGGCTAATTAATTAGGTGGGTCCCTAATCCAATGTGACTGGTGTCCTTATAAAAAGGGGAAATCGGATACAGAAAAACACATATGGGGAACATCATGAGCACAGAGATTGGGGTTGTGCAGCAGAAGCCAAGGGATGGTAATGATTGCCGTCAAACCAGGCAGAAAGGCATGGAACAGACTCTCCCTCACAGACCTCAGCAGAAATCAACCCATCCAACCCCTTGATCTTAGATTTCTAGTCTCCCGAACTGTGAGATACTACATTTCTGCTGTTTTGGTCACCACCCAGTTTGTGGTACTTGATTACAGCAGCTCATAGAAACCAATACAATGGCATTGGTAAAATATACAGAAGAGAGAGAGAGATTTGATGGAACAAAGTCTTGGAACAAGTGGAAAGGGTTAACAATTAAGTAATAAACAACAAAAAAAAGAAGAAGATCTCATCTTCTGGTATTCTAGCAGATAAAGAAAAAATATAAAGAGCAGTGTGAACAATGGGGCTTTCAAGGGACTTTTTAAGGACAAAAGTAAATTTTTTTAGGTCAATAGTTTAAATTCTGAAATATATCTTTAAAAATTTGGGGACTCTTGCAAGCAGCCCTGTTACTATAAATACCCTGTTATAAGTTGACTGATATGAACACTTTTAGAAAGACTACTCTCTGTCATGATCCTCCTTTTAAACTGGCCATAGCTTAGTGTTAGCGATGGAAAGCTAGGGCTCTGGACCAAGCATATCTGAGTTGGATCTGGCATCATAGTTTCCTGTTGTGACACTGGTTAAGTAACTTAAACATCCTTTTACTAAAATCTTTTATATATAAAATGGAGATAGTAACAGAGTGTAGCCTCAGGATTATTATGAGGATGAAAGATAATGCTAAAGAGGATTAAAACAGGAATAAAACTACCTCTTTTTTATCGATAAAGTGAGACTAGTAAGTAATAGGATCTAACACATAACATGGTTGTAAAGGTTAAATTACATGAACTAAAACATATAAATCACATATAAAGAGCAGGTACTATTACTTAATAAATGCTCAACAAGTACAAATAATTATTACTATTATTTTATCCTCTAATATAACAATTTCCAACTATTACAAACTCCTGTACAAAAAAAAAAACCTTTATTTATTACCAATGCCTTCCTATCAAAGAAGCTGGAAAATAACACAAGAAATATATATTTAAAGAAGGACATTTCTGTAGTCTCAGAATTCTGATTTTAGGGTCTTCAGTCTTGATTTTTTTCTTTGTCTTTCTATATTTAAAATAATGAAGAAGTTGATTTACTTTAAAAGGGCTTACCACATCTAGATGACAATTTTAATTTTTTGCCCTGATTTTTTTCTACTTCTGTTTTGCAGTTTTATTATTTGTCTGTTATGTTTTTACATCAGTATTCTGCTCTTGTAAGTCAATTATGAAACTTGCTGACATTCTGCACAATTTCCTGAATACTTGGCCTTTACACCAATTTTCTGATAATAGTTTTAGCCATCCTTCAAGTTGTCTTTTTACATTTATTAAAAAGATATTTTCCTTCTTATGAGGACTTCTAGACATCTCTGTGGCATGGGTCTCCTCTTGAGGGCTGCTGACATACCCAAGTGAATCACTGTCACAAGACAATGGCATGAATAAATCTTATTCCTTTACACTGGTCATCCTTTAAGCAAGATATAACCTCTGTATAAGTGACATTTACGAGACTGTCAACCTCCTGCTGAACCTAGAATTTACTAATTCTCAGATTCAATGCAGATCCACAGTGCTGATGTAGTACATGGTACATAATAGATGTTTAGTAAAAAGTTATTGGAAAAATCATGAGAAGACACATAACCCATGATAACTCAGCTGGCAGTTTTGCAAAACAAACCCTATTTACTAAAATGGCCTGAAATCACTTTCTCTCACTTACTTCAAAGCCATGTTATAAAATTTCACAAACAAGAAAATTGATAGGACTTAAAATACATGTAAAATTTACAATGATATGTTCTATAAATGTCTTTAGAAATAAATAAAATTGAGTTTTCTGTTAACCATGTTATAAATTTGAACTTCCACCTCTGGTTACATTTTAAAATCCTGTGATAGACTGTTTCTCCCATCAAAACAACTCATTAGACATGCTTAAAATAAATACAAATGTACTAAAAGTGACAAAAATATGAAACAATAGGTAACTCCAACAAAAAGAAAAAATGTCTAAAGTTGACATTGTAAAACTGAAAAATACAATATAATAATTAATAATTCATTGTTCTTAACAGCAGAAAAAGAGAATGAGTGAATATGTAGACAGATCAGTAGAAATTATTCAGACTAAGTAGAAAGAAAAGAATGAAGAGAACAAAATAGGTTGTTATAGAATTATAGGAGACTGGAAATAGTCTAACATACATATAACTGGAATCTCACAAAAAGAGGGAAGAGAGAAACAATATTGAAAAGATATTGATGAATAAGTTTACAAAATTGATAAAAGATAATAGAAATTTAAGAAGATAATTGAACTCTAAGTAAGATACATACAAAGAAAAATCATACATCAATACATTGTACTTAAATTTCTGAAGACCAAATATAAAGAGAGATCTTTAGAAGCAATATCTAAAAAGACACATTGTGTTCAACTGGCAGAAAACTTTTCCATGGGAACTATGAAAAGTGGAAGATACTAAAATAGTATCTTCCAAGTGCTGAAAGGAAAAACAAAACAAAAGTAAAAACTACCTAGAATTCCATAGCCTTTTTAAAATATTCTTCAAAAATGAAGGTGAAATAAAAATATTTACAGACAAGTTTCAGAGAACGTGGTGCCAACAGGTCTACATTATAAGAAATACTAAAGAAAGTTTTTCACACTGAAGGGAAATGATCTCATATAAAAACATGGTATTTCAGAAAGAAATGAAAACATTAGGAGTGGATATAGGGATAAGTAAAAAATATTACAGAGTCTTTAAGTCAAAAACAATAACCATGTACTGTGGGTGTTAGAACTATGTAGAAGTAAAATAAATGACAACAATAGAAGGGAATAAATGAATTTACCTGTTGTAAAGGTCATGCATGGTTCAAGAATTGATAGACTGCTGATTTAAGATAGATTGCAATAAGTTAAAAGTGTGTATTATAATCAAAGTATAACTACAAATAATATAAAATATATGGGTAAAGAGTAAATAAAAAAAGAAAACCAAATAGTAACATTCCTTGATTAATCCAGAGAAAGTTAGGAAAGGAAAAACAGGAAATCACAGTTTGATCAACTAGAAAGCAAACATAAAAATGGCGAACTCAATTGATCTCTATCAATAATTACATTAAATTTAAAGTTTTCTAATCATCCAACTGAAAAACAGATTCGTTAGATTAGGAAAAATAAATATGCACACCCAAGACCCAAGTATGTGCTATTTTGGAGAAACACACTTTGTCCCCTAAGAATGCAGATTAATTGTAAAAAAATAACAACAATAATAATAATATTATAATAATGATAATTGTTGTAGCACATAAACATTACCAAAAGAAAGTTGGTATGACTATATTAATATCACAAAAAATAAGCATTTGTGGGAGCATTAAAGAAAATAAGTAAGACTCACTAAGGTAAAAGATAGTCAGTAGGAAGTCATAACAATTCCAAATATACATATGTACCTATAAACCTAATTTCAAAATATATATATAAACTGACAGAATTAATAAGAAAAATAAACAACATATAATTATTGTTAAAGTTTCTTAAAAGTCAAATGAGATATAAAATTTATTTGAAAACTCTTAATTAATTTGAATTAATTGACATTGATAATAAAAGAACTACATAAAAAAAAAAAAACAGAATACACAGTGGTTTCAAATGTATTTGGAATATTTACCACAACAGATACTATACTAAGAAAACATGAAGTCTACATAAATTTCAAAGGATTGAATTCATACAAAAGACATTCTCTGACTGCAATGTGATTACTCAAGAAATAAATGACAATATAATCAGAAAATACCCAAATCTCTGGAGAGCACTACATCTTAGAGAAATTGAATCTGCAATTAAAAATTTCCCCCAAATAAGCAAACCAACTTACTAAAGTCAGAGAGAACAACTGCTGACCCAAATTATTTCATTGGTATATTCTTACAAGCATTTGTACCAGAAATAACTTACACAAATTCTTTCCAAGAGTGGAGAACTGAAATGCTTCCCAACTCATTTTATGAAGATAACATAACCCTGACACCAAAAGCAGAAAAGTATATTTAAAAAATAATAAAATTAAAAACCTGTATTTTTTATATATTCAAAATTCTAAATGAAATATTAGCAGATCAAATTTAGAAAGAAATACAGCAAAAAGATATATCACAGTCAAATCAAATTTATTCTGGGATTATCTTGTGCATTTATCTTTCAAAAAATTAATCAAAGTAAGAACATTATCAATATAAAGGAGAAAAATTATATCGTATGATTAAATGGAAAATAGTGTCGTTGATAAAATATGACACTCTTTCAAGATAAAATTCTCAGAAACTAGGAATATGAGTTTCTTCTTACTCAGAGATTTGCAGAGCGGGTAAGTGTGCTGGCCCAAGCCAGCCTCCCGAGTTGGCATTGTGTCTCATCCACTTACTCGCTGTGCCTTGTGCAAATTGCCTGACCTTTCTCTCCATTCTCTCATCTGAACAATGACAATAATGCCGTTATGTTTCTCATCAGAGTTAAGTTAATCAACTCATGCAAAATATTTACAAGAATGCTTGGTCCATAATAAACACACCATAGACAATAACCATTACAATTAGTGATGGTATTTCTATACTGTCAGCTCTTGACACATTCCCTGGAATATAGTAGATTCTAAATGAGTGTTTCATAAATGAATGATGGCCGAGCCTATCTAAACACGGTGGCTGCTACATGCGCAGCATACTGACAGGTGCAGAGAGGAAAACAAGACTCAGCTCAACCCGTTTTTACCCTTCCTTATGATTACTTTGGACAATAGGATTTGAGGGCACATGGGGAAGAACCATGTCTGTCCACGGACTTCAATCTAGATAGTCGTGGGAAGACATGGAGAGATGCTTGCAGCCTCCTAGCACAGCAGCAAGGTGGTCAGAGGAGAGAAACAAGGTCTGAAGGGTGCATGAGAGAGAGAGAGAGAGAGAGAGAGAGAGAGAGAGAGAGAGAGAGAGAGAGTGAGTCAGAGAGGATTCGAAGCCAGGAAATGAGGGTTAATTCTCCCTGTGTGGCAGTGGGCACAGTCATTTAATACTATCATTTGCTCCGTCGTATTGGAATTATTTATGCTGTTTGTTTCCAATAGATGGTGAGCTCTTTAAGGAAGAATTCACGTCTCATCTATCTTTCATGTCCTGTGTTTCGCATGGCAATGGCACTGGCACATAGCTGCCTTTGGTAAGAGTTTTCCAGAGAAAACTTAACTTAGAGCCTTCATTCTTTATTTCTGAAAAATTTCTGTCCAGCTCTTTAGGGATTATATTAAACTAGAGAGTACACACTGAAGACCTTTAAACATTCCTACGGCTATGAAATGTGTGCTGTCACTGGTGGTTTTTTACAAAATAGCACAAAGTGTGTGTGTGTGTGTGTGTGTGTGTGTGTGTGTGTGTGTATAACATGGGATATACGTATAAAGCACATTATATATGCTAAAATGATATATATATATATATATATATATATATATATATATATATATATATATATAAAACACTTTATAGTTTACAAAGCACTTTTAGATCTAGTGCTTAATTGAATCTTGGCTGGCACCTTTACTTATAGGAAGGCATTATTATACCAGTTTCTCAGAAGCTTCAGTTTAAATCAACATTTTGGAAATAAAAATATGCTTTCTATTCATTTAGGGACATTTGTTCGCCGAAGAATTTTACAGTAATTCTTGCCTCATAAAATCATCTGTTTTTCTTTAATAAAGTTAGATGTTGCATACCGAAGTTTCATTTTACCTGGGTCTAAATGTGAACAAAATAGACATTTTTTTTTCTGCCTCAGCATCAGAAACATTTCAGGTATTACTACATTTCTGGTTTAGTAATTTTCAAATATATATATATATAATTTGGAACAGTATAAAATAAAAGTTAAGTAAGAGCGAGTGAAAACTTGGGAGTTACACATACTTGCATCCCATTTCTTATTTCTCTTATGACCCTGTGCGTTTTGAAGCCTTATCTCTACAATAAAGAAAAACTTCATCTAGCTCCCAAGGTGAAACGATGCTTACAAACTACGACAGTATTGGACCCGACAAATAACCAGTGCCCAACAAAAAACAGCTTCCACTATTGTTTGCTATATTAATCATGACAGTTTATGAATTAATAATAGTTATCAATGAAATATCTCTGAATAGTAGTAGTAAACGTAAGGGGTGATTTCGTTGTTTGGATGTTTTATTAGGGAAACCGCTGACAAAGCTGGGATAGGATTTCCCCAGAAGTGAAGTGAATAATTCACAAATAAGCCCATCTTGGGGTTCAGTACATGACAGCATCTTGCTTCAGTGTGTTTCCAGCTTGTATTTATTTCCCGTATCTGCTGTAACAGATCACCACAAAAATTTAGTGGCTTAAAACGACATGATGTATTATCTGACAGTGCTGGATGGAGGTCAGAAGCCTGAAATGGCTATCACTGGGTACCGTCGTGGCGATGCAGGCCTGTGGTCCTTCCAGGAGGCCCGAGGGGAGAACCCGCGTTTCTAGCCTTTTCAGCTCCAAGGTGCTCTCCGGGGTTCCTTGGCTTGTGGCCCCCTCTGTCTCCAAAGCCAGCAGTGCTGCGTCTCTCTGTGCCTTTCTGCGAGTCCCATCTCCCCTTGGCTCTCTTTCCTGTCTTCCTCTTCCACTTTTATTCACCCTGTGGTTACGTTAGTTGGACCCCATCAAGCCAGAATCATCTCCCTATTTTAAGGTCAGTTTATTAGCGACCGAATTCCATCTGCATTTAATTTCTCTTTACTATGTAGCCTAATAGATTTATAGGTTCCAAGGATTAGGACACTTAGGACATCTTTGCGGTCCTTCATTCTCCCCACTACCCAGTTCCAAATGACATTGGTTAACAAAGCTAAACCTCCAAATCTAAATCTAGAAAAGAGACAACTTTTGATTCTGATTTTGGTTTTAAACTGACACCTCCCATGGCCCCGGGCCCTGTGCTCACATGGTTCTGTTTTCCCACCAGAGTAGAGCTTCAGACATACCTAGTCCACAAAACAATCCTTGTTTCTGGGACGATCACGTGAGATCAGGAAATCCAGCCCAGCTTGAGACGACAGCAGAAATTAATGACGGTTTAAAGTTCATGTCTTTTCTTTTTTTTTTTTTTCCCTGGTTTCCTGTATTTTCCTTCTTCTCTGAAAACCACCTAAGTAGGCCCAGTGTTTACAGCATCCTTCAAAGCCCTACATTCAATTTCCTGGAAAGTTAGGAAAGTTCACGGGGAAATAAAAATGTCAGAAGATTTAGCAGCTGTGAAGCTTAGCCTGACAGTCAAAGAAGCTGTGGCCGTGGGCCCCTGCAAGTCACGGCCAGCCCTTGACTGCCCCGCTGCGTATTAAAACATGAGCCATCGCGAACCAGGTGGCTTTCCTGTGCCAGGAGCTTCGTCGGTATCATCTCAAAGCATCATGGCCATCATTTTGAAGCAAATAAAACGGTTTTAAAGGGACGACGTAACTTGTCTCAGGACACTCACCTTCTAAGTAGTCAAATCACTGTCTCTGATTCTGAAGGCAAAGATTTCCGGCTTCCTCTGGGCCTCCCTGCTAACCACCCCTGACGCTCATCACGCAGGCCTGCCTCCCCGGCTAGAATGTCAGCTCTCGGGGATCTGAGCCCCGTCCTTTTCATCTGTTTCCAGCACTCAGCCTCGTGCCTGGTGTGCAGTCAGGGTTCAGCAACGTTTGCTTATTTTATGAAAGTGTGATTGAGTTAGGACACTGCATGGTTGTCTTAATGGCACCCGCCCACCGAAAACCTGTGTCCGGATGAGGCCACGGAGAGAGGCCGCACGGCTTAGGAGCTCGTGGAAAATTGGCCGGGGAGAATTTTTTTCTCCAGGAGCCATACACATGCTATTTGATTTGGCTTTCTGAGACATATTAATCAATCCTCCAAACCCCATCCAGGGCGCCACTCCACTCATTTGTAATCAACTAGTATTTATCTACTGAGACACTTGGGAGGGTGGAATGGAAAATGCAGCTTTTCAACAGAGTGCTTTCATTTATCCCCTCCCACTCAATTCCGTCAAAAACCATCTCCATGCGGGGGCACACTGGCCTGCCTGGAAGCAGCACCCCTGAAGCCGATTCCCTCAGCTCGCAGTGACTGAGCGACTTGCACCCACTAAGTGCCAAACGTTGTGCCCATCTCTCTGCGTGTTTGAATGCTAAAGACCCAGCAAATGATCAGTCCACAGAATGCTGCGTTTACCTAAACTTCCCGCACAGCACACGTGCAGTGCTTCCCGCGTATGCACTAAATCTCCTTCTAAGAATTTTCTCGGTTCGCAGAAAAGTTTAAGAACTTTTCCCTTTCTGAATAATTTTTGACCGTTGTGGAATATTTTCAAATACTTAAGTGTCCTTGACACCTTGGCCTGAAAATGTGTGTAAGGGATCCCCAAGATAGGCAGAGCAGCAAAGGACATGACTCATGTGAATGCTATCAAAATCAGTATATGTCATCCTACATAAGAAATGTGACACATGTGCTAAATATTCATTATTTAAAACACCCTTTTTCTTTAGTATTTGAGAGGGGTTTTAGGTTCAGCAAAATTGAGAGGAAGGTACAGAGGTTTCCCATCTCCCCTGCCACCACAGAGGTACAGCCTCCCACGATGTAAACACCCCCACCAGAGGGGACATTGGTTACAACTGATGAAGCTACTTGGACATGTCATCGACACCTGAAGTCCGTAGTTCACGTCAGGCCCACACTTGGTGGCGTAGAGTCTATGAGTTTAGACAAATGTATGACGACACCTATGCCTCACTCAGTATGGTATCGTATAGCCTAGTTTCACTGCCCCAGAATCCCTTTGCGCTCCATCTATTCACCCCACCTTCCTCCTCTCCTGTCCCCTGCTGCCATTGGTGGCCGCTGATCATTTTACTGTGTCCATAGTTTTAACTTTTCCAGAATGTCATGTAGTTGGAATCAGAGAGTATATAGCCTTTCTGGTTTTGGCTTCTTTTACTTGGTAACATGTATGTAATATCCTCCCCTGCTTCTCATGGCTCAGTTTATTTTTAGCACTGAATAAGATTCCATTGTCTGGGTTTGTTTGTTTGTTTATTTACCCACTGCAACTCTGAGAACAGCTCTGTGGGAATCTGGATCATATGCTTATTTAGCAACACAATGCTTCTCTTCTTATACAATAATGAGTAAAAAGACAGGCCATGTGCAGCTCTCATCTTGAAAGCGTGGTGGGGGAGGTGAGGAGAGAGCTATATTGATGCCAGAAATGAATGCACGATACAGTGCATATCACGGAATGCTCAATCAGAGTACAGGTTCTTAGAGTATCTGGAGTCAGAAGAGCCTGGAGTCATGGCAAGGTGGGTAGATCAGAAAAGGCTTCACAGAGGAGGGGCTCAGAGGTTTGAACTTGACCCTGAAGGAATTATATCCTGGGTTATAAATGAGGAGATGGATAATTTAGGCAATTCTTTTCTCTCCACCTCAACCATCATAGTTGTTCACCCTTTTTACATCCTCTCGTCCACACAGATGAGTGTATCCCATCTGAGACGTAATCACACAGCCTTCACTGACCATATTGTCTCTAGCAACCATTTTATTTCCAAATAATATGAAAATAGTCATTCTTCCGGGACCCTAGAGTGGGATTATAACCAAGTGAAACTTGCTGTTCTTGGCTTTTCCCCTTTACTAAATTCATCATATATGCCCCTACTCTTAAAGCTTTCAATGCACTCACTCATCCATAGCCTTAAATTGCTACAAAAACATCTCCCTCAGAGCCAGCTCAGCGATCTCGGAGTCAGCGTTACCACAGCCTAATCCCTGCGGGTACTTTCTGCCATCCCTTTTTTGGGCTCTACGAGTAATGAATCATCTTTGAAACTTCTGAGATCTGCCTTCTTCTCCTCTGAGGCTCCTTGAAGACTTTCCATTTGCCAAAGCCTCTGATAACTTAGGAAATTCAGCAATGCACCCATTCATTTCAAAAAAGAATTTTTCCTACCTATTTTTCTACAAAACTGTGTTTTTTTTTCTTCTCCCCTCTCGTGGCATGTATTTCTATAAATCCAGGTGATGCCTGTACACAGCAATGAAGTCCTTTGGGTGAGTTACAGCACCTTTTCAGTCCTCTGTTTCCTCTGTAAAGTTATAGAGAGTTGGACTAGAGGGGTGAAATAGTCCAGTAGTTAAAAGCCCAGACCAGAGTCACTCTTCCTTGATTTAAAACCATGCCTGACATATGACCTTGACTAAGTTTTCTGACTCTTCTGAATTTTTCTCTCTTGATCTGTCAAATGGAAAAAGTAATCAAGAGGATTAAATAAGAAACTACATGTAAAATGCTTAACACTGTGCCTTGCCCATTGAACATACTCTCTAAGTGTTAACTACTTTTATTTTGATTCGTGAGTTTATTCAGGGAGTATTAAGAACTCTCCGCCTCGCCCCTGTGTCAGATGCTACATGTGCAGTGGTAAGCAGGCCTGTCATAGACCCTGCTTGTTGGGTAACGATAGTTCCTTTAATGGGTTAATGACATGGACAAACCAAAACCATCCTCTAAGGCTTGTGCCTTTCTCATGGCTCTCGTGCCCATCTCTCAGTTGCACTTCTGCTGCCCATTTTGGAGAAAGCAAAGAGAAGTGGAGGGCACTGGTGCATTTAATAGGCATGTATTAATTGGCCAGGGTCCATGGGAGATCTTTCTCAAAAAAAATTCAACGCAGCCCGATGTGACTGGTGGGCAGGGGAGGTGGGAATGAGACCGAACAGGGGTGCATTTGCCCGCTCAGTGCCAGCACGTGCGTGAAGCTCTTCGGGGAACAAGCCTGTGTTTCCACAGTAACCATATCTTGAGACAGCACCACGCTGCTCAGCTACATCCACTGACAGGGTAAGTGACAGCAGCATTCTAGTTCCCGGAGAAGAGGGAAACAAGACGGGGATATTTTCACCCTGCTACCGGACACCGGTCCCGATTCTGCAGGAGACCTGTAGGGATAAGGATGCCAAGTGTCATACTGCTGATGTGAATTCTATAATAAGGAAGCAGGATAGCATTTGTGTGACACCGTGGGTGCTACCAACGATCCCAGGTGATGGGCACACTGTGTATTATCATCTCCATTTTACAGATGACCAGCAGTCCTTGGAAGCTAAACAAATTTTCCAAAGACACTTGTGGAATGTACAGGAGTGACAGGCTTTCCCCACTGAGTATCGCCACCCCCTGAGGGCAGTGACCATGGTCTTTCAGAATGCTAATTGGGTGGTTATCGTGGGAATCTGGGTCCAGAAGATCCTAGGTGGAAATTTTAAGTCCCAGCTCTGCCACTCACTTGCTGGGGACTTTGGAGAAATCACATAACCTCCAGAGTCAAGTTCCTCATCCTCTAATTGGGATTAAAATGCCTGGTTATCAGTACTCTCAGGAGGATTAAAAGGGGTCATAAAGGTAAAGGGCCTAGCTGAATGCTTGCAGAAAGGGTTCATTAAGCGGTTATCATAGTTTTTGTTGTTCATCTTCCTCCTTCTCTCCCTCTGTGACCTCCTCACCTTCTCCTTCTTTTCCTTCTCATTGTTTCGTTGCTCTCATTGTTATTATATTGCTATTATGAGTGCTGTATAGCTGTGTGGTAGGATATGTCCAGGGTTTGGAATTCTAGCTCCGGCTCTACCTAGCCTTCTTGATTTTGCTGAAATAAGAGTCAGAGGATGTATATTTCTGGGCTGTTTCTAATCATTATGCCATCTTGAAACGGCAGGGGTGCTATACTAGACTGAGACAAATAGCCCATTTTCTCATTCATTAATTACTTTTGAATGCAACCAGCCTGCTTCTAATTCATATATTCTTTAGATCTGTATTAGATGAACAGGGCTGACATTTAGTCATGATTAACATGAAGAGCCTGCCATCTGGTTGGCTGATTTAGTGGGGGATCTCGACTATAAGTCACATCCTCCCTCCTATTCAAATGAGCACTATCAGCCATTCGTTTATCCAGACCACTGTTTCGCTTTCACTGTTACAGACCAAACAAAATGCACAGATCTTTCAACATGAAATTGTCTCATGGGTCCAAATGGTATTTCTTCATTGTAGGCACATGGCAGTACCACCCTGGGCCATGGAACTGACCACGGGGTAACTATGGCAGCTGCAACATGTCTGTGATGCCTGGGAGTTTCCCCCAAGCATCCCACTGTCATCTTCTGCCAGCTGCCACAGTAGAAAGGGTGAGAACTTAGGAGATGGCTGAACCTGAGACCCTTCAGCTCACAGGCCAAACAGTAGATGCAAGTAGAAACACTGCAAATGTTCACTTGATGGTCAATCATATCCGAATTTTTCAAGGTCATAGAGTTTTTTATGCAGAAAGGGGCTTATAGGACTCATGTTTTCTGACCACTTAACCAAGGACACATCACAGCCTTAATTGGAGGCTGAACTGCAACATCTATAAGTACTGAGTTATAAAGCTCTTGCTATGTATGTTCCAGATGCTGTGATCAGTACTTTAGAAGCCTTATCTCATGAAATAAGCTCTATGAAGTACACGCAATTAAAATCGGGCCTCTTAAATGATAAGAAAGATGTTCAAGGAGGTTAAGAAACTTGCTTGAAATCACCCATCTAATATGAAGAAAAATTATGGTTTGGTCTCTTGCCAAACTCAAAGAAATCTCTATATCTTGCTGACTGTGAATATAAAGCATTTAGTATAGAGTTTGACACACAATGAACTTTTGATAAATGATTGCTATCTCACATAAGGCAAGTTATATCTGAAAACCCCTTGAGGACAAGTAGCTTATCTTTTTCTGCTTTTTACCCTCATTATTGTCTCATATGTGTCACAAAGTCAACTGCAAAATACTTGCCCAGTTGATTTGATTTTGATGTCCTCCAACTCTGAAATGACCACAAGTATGTTTTAGTGTCGCCTTTGTGTATTAAGTAGTTGATTCTGGAGTGGAGAACAACCATGATATGTATTTAATATATTAAGGAAATAAGAACAATAAGAAAATAAGAAAAAAAAATTCTCGCTCACATTTGCTAGACTCAATCCCCATTAAATCCTATGGAACTCAGAGTTCAAGAACAGTAAATGAGAGTAAAATCTAAAATAAAATAAAATAAGAATTACTGGTTGAATATTTCTGGAGCCTGAGACAGTGATGTAGCAAACTTTACCAACTGTGATGTAGGTATTGCTCATGAAGATTGAATAAACGTGTTAGTACATTGTATTTCACACCAGTTTGCTGAGCCTGCATACAGGGTCGTAAATGAAATAAGATCAAAAGTGACCACTCAGCGATCTAAATAAAGTTCAGTGGGATTGTTTGACCTGTCAGCAAGCCTTTTTTTGTAGGAGACATTGAATCTATTTGTAGCTCTAAATACTATAAGTTTTATTCTTGGCCCTTGCTATATTAGCCAAATATAATTCATATGAGAAAGTGAACCAGCGTAGAAAGAATAGGGTCAACTTGGAAGATATTAGGTTAGTTGAATCCTACACCTCTCATGAATTATTTATGCTGTTTGAGCACAGTTTTTGAAAGAGAAATATCTGAATATCTTTTTTTTTAATTAGAGTAATGCAGTAATAATTCTCAACAAATTGGCTGTTTCTGGTTGTTTTAAATGGCCCTTCTTCTTTGTGGTAGAAAGAAACCTCTGTGTAGGATGATTAAATGAAGCAAATACGTACTCAGATTTAGACCGGAGTAATCAGAACCATCTTGAGCTGCTATGAGAATAAGATTAGATAACACCCACCATGTAGGTGCTCAATAAATGGCTCTAGTTGTGATGACCAGTTTTGCTGTGACTATTTTACTCATGAGATACTCACACCTACAAAGGGTGATGCTGTCTTCCGTACTGCATGCTAACAAAAACCTCTCGGAACAGACCAAGTGCCAGACCCACAGGAAAGTATACATTAAACATCATCACCACTTGGCACACAGACCCCCGCCAGACCTGCTTCTCATCCACACCACATGTTTCCTTGGGAGTAAGTAGTCCACGCCAACAGACTTACAGATCTTGGAATTCTCCAAGTTTTCTCTGTCCACCGTGCCTCTCATCATGCCCAGAACACCCTTCCCTTCTCGGTTTCCTGAAAGACGCTCCTTTTCATTTCAAGACCCTTCTTAGGTTTCAACTGCTCCTGAAAATGTATGACATTTCACTTCTTCTTCTGAACTGAATTGAGAGCCCCTCATCCATGTTTCTCTTCTGCACCCCCGTACCTGCAGGCTATGTACCTCCATAGTCCCTTCATCAACCACTGTCATCGACTGACTAACTGACCTCTCTATAGCAAGGGAAAACTGTGAGCTCCCAAGGATGGAAAGCATGCCTTTTTATTCTGATATTCTTGGCACCCAGGATTGGGTCTGACAAAATTAGGAACAAAATAAATGCTGAATGACTGACTGAATAAATGAATCTTCCTGAAATAATTATTACTAATATCCTTCATATACAAATATGACCTCTCAGGGTCAATACATATGTAAACGTTATTTTTAAATGTACAGCTCTCAAAAATTTCATGGCCGGGTCTATTTATTTATCTATAGTGAGTTTACTCACCTCTTCACCATACCGACAAAATGAACTAATTTCTTTTGAAAAATTAAATAATGAAAGCAATGAATTTGCTGTGATATGTACTGTTCTATTGCTTAAATTAAAGAAATATCCAAGTGTACAAATTAATTTATTCAATTTTTTTTTTTTGCTCAGTCCACAGATTTATTGGTAACTAGTATCGTACCTGAAACCAGGTGATGGAGAATAGTGGTGTACTAGAGAGAGACGTTCTCTCCGCTTCTCATTCTGTAATCTCAGGGAAACAGATAAACACTAATCCCAAATATCACTATAGTTAACAATCAAACTGAAGTCAATTCCTTAAAGGAAAATGAGAGTCTGAATAAAGTCCCTCCCGGCTCAAAGAGGTCATGAGACTCCTCGGAAGTAGTAACAGTTCAGGGGAGTGTTGACTCCTGAGACGGATTTGGGCAGGTAGATGTAGGAGGGAAGGCAGTGAGAGGTGGGGACACATCTTCACTTTTCTAAGAAGCAGCCTTACAGAGATCAAGGTGGCTTTCCAAAACTACCTCTCCTGACACCCAAACCCAAAGGAAACAAAACCAATTCATTTCTCTTAAAATGGCTTCCTGATTTCCATTAGCTTCCTTGCCTGCTTTTCATTAGATAAACTACCTATATTCCATGGGACATAATCGAATTTATTTGGAGCCTTGGGCACTTAGAGAAAAATCTGCATTTAGTGCAGTCTGATCAAAAAGAGAAAGTGCCTTTATATGCTAAACAGGACAAGAGGAATTCCTATCATGTAACTAGGAAATCTGGTGTGCTGACTTCTGTTTGGTGAATCCGTGAAGCCAGTCAGAGGCGTATGTTGGGCCGTATTCAGAGAAAGCAGCAACCAGGGAGCTGGCTTCCATTAAGGAGAGAGGCTTTTGCTGAAATCAAGTAATGGAAAGAGCGTTGGATTTCAAGTTACATCAGAAGTCCAGACTCTGTTTCAACCGTGGTCAGTCAGGAAGCAACCTCTCCTCCCTGATTCTCTTTGCCCTCAAAAAAGATGGGGTTTGGTGACATGCTTTCTCTGTTTCCCTCCTAGTTCTAAATACACTTGGCTCATCCCTCAACACTGGCAGAAGGTGGAGCTGAGTCTTCACAGTGAGTGCTGGGTTCAGTCATCTCAGGTGCTCACATACCAGCTGCAGCCCCTGAGCAAACACTGCAAAGTAGATTTCCTCAGGGTAGCGTTTATACTCCTGACAGGCTCTTCTGTGCTACTCTCCCTAACGGGGAGCTCAACCCATTCCTGGTCCTTGGTTGAAAATGATGCTTTAAAGAGACGAAGTGCTGTGACACTGATTGGGTGTTATTGTTTAAAACAATCTAGGGGACTTAGCTGTGGCAAAGTGACAGGACTCTTGCAAGAGTGGTATAAACAGCACAGACTAGAGCAGGACTCTAATTGTGGACATTTCTTTCATTTAATCGAATGTCAAATGTGTATTAGTTTTATGAAAGCAATAAGACTCTTGATGCATGTGGAACTTGAACTGAGATCTTATAGGACTTGACTGATGACCTTAATCCATGATTCCGGCTATATTCGGTCCATTTGTTTGAGGGTATTGAAGTTTTAGGATTTATGATTATTTCATCCGATATCTAATGACCTATTCTAGCATTCTGCCACATCCACATTAAGCATGTCCAGTTTTGTTCATGTTTCCAAACCACCAATTAACATCCTTAACCTACGGCATGCATGAGAGTTAACCTCTGATCTGCAGTCCCCCAGAGCTATCTATTTACCTGAGTTAGCCAGGGCCAGTTCCTGCTGGCTGCCAACCAACACTCCAGTCACATAATTCTACTGCATTGTTTCCCTTGTGCTGCCTTCTCCCAGATGCGTTAGTTACCACTTCTACCTACTACAGAAGCTGCATTCTGTGGACCTTATCCTTCTACTCTCTACAACAGCACATGCACACATGCGCATGTGAGTGTGTGTGCGCATGCATGCGCCCGCGCGCGCGCGCGCGCGCGCGCACACACACACACACACACACACACACACACACACCCCCCTAACATTAGTTTTTCTTCTAACACAAGAAAAGTCTCAAGGGTTCTGGAACTGTGGAAGTCCTCACCCAGACTTTAAACCCATGCAGATCTAGCTTGTGATGCCCACATCCTCCGTTAGGGATAAGCATGGACTCCATCGAACTCTGGCTTCTCTATGAGAGTACAGCTATCTCAGTATCAGGCCGCACAGATTTTAGTTGCATTTATTGTTAATTTCACCAAGATAAAGTGCACACCTACATACTTGTACTGGTCCATAGAGGAGAATTTAAATGGGCTGTAAACCTAAAGAACATAATGGTTTGGGACATTTTCCTCTATAAACTCAATAACTCTTTTCATCTTTTTTTGTTTCCCTTTCCCCAGTGTAAGAGAAATAACATTTTCTGGTGCAAAAAAAAAAAAAAAAAAAAAAAAAAAAGCACTCTTTTTTTTTGGTTACAAGCATATAAAGAACTTACACTAACCTTGCACATAAGCAATAATGTGACTTGCACATAAGCAATAATGTGACTGCTCTATAGGCTCATTGCCTGAAATGGTCCAGGAAAATTGAGAGATAAATATTTTGTGGTGATGGCATCACCATCGCATCAAGATCTTATTTATCTGGATGGACTGTTAATGGCTTTGTGCTTAAGACTCAAGTTCAAAAGAATTTGCCTAGAAAAGATCCAGGGCTTTAAGCATTCCCTCTAAAATGTGGGCCGCTGAAGTGGATTGAAATAGTCGTTTGTCTGCTTATTAGTTTAGAGCATTTGTTGCACTGTAATTGCGGGGAGAAAAAGCTTGCAATCCACGTGGCTTATTCTACCAGTAACTGGTGGGTATATTTCTCTCCAGGGAATAAATCACTGTTTTTCTTTTCCCCTTCTGGAGAAGCTTACAGTGAGATGGGCTATAACCCCTAATAGATACAATATATCTTCTCTGAAGAACTTACAAAAGAAATCAATGGTTTGTTTTATACCCATTGTCTCCGCAAAGACCCTCATACATTTGCCTCGCCTGGCTTGGGTAACTTAAGACCAGCCACACTTTATAATAAAATGTTGGCTCATAAACATGAACTTGGGCTAGAAACTAGAGTGGGGGCTCCTTTATTTATGGCATTAATTGTGATTCTAGCTCAAAGTAGCCTGAAAGAATATCCAAAAAGAGAGAGAGAGAGAAAGAAACAATAAAGTTGATAAAGCACACATGCATACACACTGTCACCCTGTAAAAGGAATGCTGGAATCTTTGAATTTGATCCGAAGGAAAAGAGGGGAGACTAATGAAATTTAGGCACAATAATTATGAATGACATTACAACAGTCAAAACTATCCAGTGATGAAAAGGGATGCTTTTTAGTATTCTGAATAAATTTCTTTTCTCAAAAGAAAAAAAAAAAAACATGGCAGAAGGTAAAGATTTCTAGACTTGAAGACAGAGGAAAAATTGAAAATATAGAATCAGCATTTAGTAGCAAATTATTTAGACTCTTTGAGCCTGTTTTCTGTTCTATAAAATGAAGATAATAACCTAACAGCAGGATTTTGACGATTGAATGAATTTGTGAATAGAAAGTAACTAACAAAATGCCTCAAACATATTCGGTGTTCAATAAATGTCAATTTCATTTCATATTTAATTAAATGTTAATTTTTTCATCAAGAACAAATGCCTATATACTGTCCAGGATGTGGCCAATTGATGCTTAATGTCTATTCCCACCATCTCCTAGTTTCTCAGCTTGTTACTGCCAATCACAGAAGGTTCAGAATTACCTTTCTCAGAGGCTCCTGGAGCTCAAGATCTGGATACAAGTCCAGTTCTACTTATTCAATGCATTCATGCAAGTTTTAGAAGGTGAAACCTTGGTCAAGGGCCTCTTCCTGCAGCTTCGGATTCTCTCTGGCATGCAGTTATAGAAAAATTGGTGTCCTAATGTCACTTCAATAATTTTAATAAAATTAAATATGTAAAACACAAATTGCTGGGTCCTAAAAGAGAAAGGAAGGAAGGAAGGAAGGAAGGAAGAAAGGAAGGAAGGAAGGAAGGAAGGAAAGAAGGAAAGAAGGAAGGAAGGAAGAAAGAAAGAGAAAAAGAAAGAAAGAAAGAAAAGTTGGTGTCCATTTTTCAGCTTCATGGTTTTGAGACGTGTCTATGTGAAGGTGCTGGAAGCCACATCCTGATTCTGGGTTCTCAGTTGTTGGATCAGAACATGGCACTTTGTTCTTAAACTTGATTGCAATGGACTCTCATTCCCCCTTCTTCCTTTTAGAAAAATATCATCCACTGTAGCAGGTTACTTCTTCACTGTTTGGCATTTTCCTCAAAATCTTCTAGAAACTTTACAAGCTACTATTTCTTTAAGTCTCTTTCTTCTTAGAAACACCTATGGAGGCTTCTGCCCTGATAAAGGTGTATTAAAGGTGCCCTAAGAAAGTAAAATTCCAAGAAGAGCAACATCTACAATTCAAAAACAAGTAGAATTGAAGAGTAGGTCATTGCTTCTTAAAAATTTGCAAATTTTATGTGATCATGAAGAAAGTATTTTGAACTAATTGCAAACTGGTATGATCTTGCTTAATAGAGAAGCTTAGTATTACCAAAATAAAATTGCAAAACATCTTCCAAGGTGATGATGTACTTCACAAAAATATTTTCTTTAAATAAGTATTGTTATGTTAAATAACATTTGAGGAATAGACAAAGAAAACAGAGAAGTTCATCTAGGTGCGAGAATTAAGGGGAGCCATGATGGTGTTTATTGTATGAATCATGGAGAAAAATGTTGCATAACTTCTTGGTAGAGAGCCACAACCACTGAGTGAGAACTGCAGAGCCTGATTAGACCTTTTAATATCTTTTAATGTCCTACAATGTAGAGGCTGTCTTTGAAGATGGCAAACAGTTATTTAAATTAAAAAAAAAAACAGTTATTTTCCAGGGATAAGTTACAAAAAAAAAATTCTTAAATAAAAGACTGAATTAGATATTAAAAAAATAAATAAACACACGAGTTGACAAGAAAAAAAAGAACTAAATTAGAAAAACTCATGATTTCTTCCAATTTTAATATCATGATTCTAAGATCGTTTATATTGTGACCTTACATTTTGACATGTAAAACTAATGTGTGAAAACAATTTAAGCTCAGCTTGTCAGAAATATAATGATTACATACATTGAAGCATATATTAGCTTATTTACATTAGTATAATTAACGCCTTACTTTTTGTAATCTACCTTTAAGTGTGTGCTTATGTGTGAATATATACAGAGATGATAGATGATAGATAGATATAGATAGATGATAGATAGAAAAAAAAGATAGATGATAGATGATGAATACACACATTTATACACTTGAACACAAATAATATACACAAATTTAGGGGTCATTCATTCAATCAATAATCTATTTATTTACTTCTCTCTTCATTTTGGATCTGTAGTGTCTGGAAGACTTAACAATTCACTGGTGCGCTAAAAACAAAGCAAGAAAATCCCAATATATTTTGACCGTAGGATTTTGACCACCTCTAACATTTTTCAAATATTCTTTTTCTTCATCGGGGAACTCTGGAATTAATACTATCTTAGGACTTTACTTCATTTCAAAAGGAAGTATATAAAATACAATTTTCTCTTGGATACATTCTAACTTTCTGGCTTTCAGGTCGATCATTCAAGAAATAGTTACTTTATCTGAATGTGCTATCTCTATCTACTGCAAGGAATAGTAAGTACCAGTTCACTCTGAGGAGGCATAAATCATGTTTCGAACCTTCCTTGAGTTCTGGGAGGCTCTGGGAAATTCCAGATCATTTGCTTCCTGTAATTACATTTCATCATATTTGCTTTTGGGTTTGTCTGTTAATAGAGTCTCTTGATCTGCTTAACTGCTTCCTCTGCAATTAAACAATTGAGGAATACATATGGATAATGCTGTGCTAATGATGCAGTTTTTAAATTTAGAATAATTTAAAAGCAAATTTTAATCATCTGCTAAGTCTGGCCTTAAACTGCTGTGGTCACAATGGTAATATTTTCAGATTTTATCATTCCTACGAATGCTTCATAGTTCACAATACTTCCTTTGCAGCAAAGGAGTCTTAATCAGCACTTATTAATAACTAGAAGAGGCATCCCAATTTGTACTTTTTATTCCTAACTCTTGCCTATAGCCAAATAGGTTGACATTTCAAATGAGAGTGCTAAATAGTTATATGTCTCTCCTGAAGTAGTTGGTGTTTAAGAATATCTTGTTTCACATACATGATACAGTTTGAAGTTCTGCTTGGCTGTATATGTCAGTTTTACTGCTTAACAACAATCCCCAAGTTTCAAGGGCCTATAGCAATCATTTATTTATTTTTATAATCAGATTACATGTCACTTACTGCTCTAGTTCTTCTTGCTTATGCTCCATTCGTCTTCTCACTGTGGTGATGAGGGAATGGCCCACATCTGAGCAGCAGAAGGTAGAAAGTGAAACAAAGCTGTAAAATGTGTATTAATCAAGAGAAATGAATACAGTTAAAATTCAGCTCTTCAATCACACTAACTACATTATAAGTGCTTGAAAGCCACATGTGGCCAGTGGCTACCACTGTTCAGTACAGGCTAGCGACAAACTGGAAGAGGACAAGAGATAAACAGCTGATCGTAGTGATGTAAAAAGGCAGTTATAAGGCACATAGAAGTGAGAATATTTGTTGAATGGATAAATAAGAGAATTATGTGTTGCCCGTAATGTTCAACTTTCCTGACCCACTCTAACTCAAGCAACTAGAGGCCAATAAAATAAATGTCAAAACTTTATGTCTGTTATATTAATTACTTAGACCCTCTATTTACTTCTGTCACATTTCTTTCTCCTCCCTTCATAATCAGCTCTTTATTCCATTTCGACCTTTGGGATTAATGCCTAAATTTATCTCTTGATGTCACACTTAACCCTCTGACTCCAGGCTACTTTGGAGACCTCACCTCAAAAATTATAGTTTAGAATCTGAAGAACTAATTTGTGATTCAGTGAGAGAGAGAGAGAGAGAGAGAGAGAGAGAGAGAGAGAGACAGAGAGAGACAGAGAGAGACAGAGAGACAGAGAGAGACAGAGAGAGACAGAGACAGAGAAACAGGGAGACAGAGAGAGACAGAGAAGGGCGGGAGGCAAACTAAGAATGAGAAAGGGGAAATAGCAATCTAAAATGTGCAAGAAAATGTAATGAATAACAATAATATCTGCTGGGAATAAAACTTCATAAAAACATAGGTTCAAGTATTAAATAAAATAAATCCTAAATAAAGCAAAGTATGCAGATATTGCCTGAAAATCTTAGAAGATAAGCTATTTAGGTTAGGGAAATCTCTTGCAAGAAATTCGTAAACATCCTTAAAAAGTAAACTAGATATTTCAAAAGGACATGGAACTTTTGTAGGTCTGCTCTCATTCTGACAGAGTTTCTCCTTTTTGATCAATCATGGTTTTTCCTAGGTTTTCATTTCAATATATATATAAACAGGCCACAAATCTGGGTCAGCAAATTGGGTCGCTATCCCCAGTGATTTCCTCAGTCCTCTCTCTTGGCAAATCTTTGTAATGGTTATCAGCTACATCCAGAAGAGGGCTTCCCCTCAGCTTTGGGAGAGAGGAAATAGATCTAAAAATGGTCAAGTCTGGAGAATTTCTTTTAGAGATCAGAAGTCTGAGTCTCAGAGAAATCTACATATGGTCAGTCCTATAATTTCTAATTACCTTAATCTCTCAGATGATGGTTCTTTCAAATTCATTCCAAAAAGATTCCTTACCCAAAAGGTTTTCTCATATTCTACTACCACTATACCTGAAATTATATCAGTCATACTTTTGGGTCATTGAGTTAGATGTTACATGCCCACCTGTTAGAATGAGGAAATGTTTTCATGAGGAAGAATACCTCTGTGTTCACTATGTTGGTACAGAGATTGGGGGATTCTGGGAGAATAGGGCAATGGACTGATAAATAATGACACTCCCCAGTGATAAGTAGAGCTCCCATTTACTGAGCACTTAAAATGAGTCAAGAACAGTTCTAAGTTATCATCTGCCAAAATCCCAGTTTGGTGGGAATGATGATAAAGATGAGGATGAGGATGAGGATGAGGATGATGACAGTAATGATTGTCTGGATTTATGGATTAGGAAACTGAGGTGCAGAAAGGTTAAATAACTGGTTCGAGGTACACAGCTTGAAAGAAACAGAGCCAGGGTTCAAACCAAAGCAGTCCTCAAATGGAGAGAACCCATACTCTATACTTACTTTTTCTCCAGGAGGACACAACCTTGAGATATTAGTGATATCTGAAGACAACTAGAGACTTAGGGACATGGAATCATAGAATCAGATACAAAGACTCACAAAATCAAGTGCTCCTAGAATCACAGAGTATCTTGGTTAGAGGACCCACTGACCTGAAAGTCCTCATTCACTGACCACATCTGTCCTACAATATTTGTTCGAAGTGGTCGTCCAAACTCACTACATCTTAAAAACACTCAGAGACAAGAAACTGACTCTTTTTTGAAGGTACTCTTCTCATCTTTGTGCACTTTGACTGGATGGAAAAGGGGTTTGTATTATGAACTAAAACTTGACTCTTTAAATCTTCTATCCATTGGTCCCAGTTTTGCTTCTTAGGGATGAAGAGGCAAAGGCTACAGCATCATGCAACTTGGTTTTATTTCATTTGAAAATAATGACTGTCCTATCCTATTTCTGTTTTTTCCTATCTAAAATGAACATTCTTGTTTCTTTCAATATTTCTTTTATAAAATGAATTGCTCTCCAGTGCCAAGAGCTTTGAAAAAAAAAAAGCATTCTGGGGGGAAAAATATATATATACATACATACATACATACATACACACACACACATACAAACTTACATAGGTTGGGAGTCAAAAATATACGAGACACAAGAATATGCTTTCTAAAATCTGATTGTCTATCTTGATTCAAATATAAATCTACGGCGTATTTATATTTGCATTAGGTAGTGTATAATTAAAGTTCCTTCTTAGTCATACAATAGTCCAAAGTAGATGTCCCTGTTTGGCAGACTTTTCCTCCAGACAGTGATCTGGGGACCCAGGCTTCTTCCATCTGATGACCTACTATTCTACTATTCTATAGCACTGTTTTTTATTGGCATTCAGACTATGGAATGAGAAAGATGTCCTAGAGGAGGCATATCTCTCTCTTTAAGCCTTGATGCTAGGTACACATCATTTCTATCTACAGTCTACCAGTGAGAAGGCACACATAGCTAGACTCAATTGCCAGAAAGGCTCAGGAAGGTGTACAAATGAAAAGTGAACAGCTAGCAATCTGCCATGAGCACATGTGCAATGCTAAGAAATCAGACCCAGACTGGAATCCCGGTTTCTCTTTTTTCTAAGCATATACACATGGAGAAGCACTTCATAATTCTAACCCTTAGTCTTCTGTTGTTAATAGTATGTATCTTATAGGGTTGTTGTAAGGATTAAATGAGATGCTACATTTTATGTCCTAAGCCTCACTTAACAAGTGATATGCTAAATAAAAATTTATTTACTTATTTAAACATTATTATCATTGATTCTCATACTATTACTACTGGATCCCACCTTGGATCCCAGCCTATCATGACTCTCAGAACGTGTCTGTCGAGCTGAACCTAACTTCTCAGTAATCCCCAGGTCAGCCACACCCTTATGAGGAAGTACAGGGACAGGGACATTGGATCTGGTCCTTGTTCACTCTGATGCTCATGATGCTCAGGTGCTTACCATCTGCTTTCTTTGTGTTTCCCACACCTCTGTGCTGCATTCATCAGAGAGGCTGATTTATACCTTCTCCAGGAACACATTTTCACTAATTGAAGAGCGAAAACAAAAATCGAGAGCTGATCTGAAAAGGTCAGATGGTCTCATATAGGGACCGCTGGTCTCAGTTCTCCAGCTCGCAGTGAGTTGCAGTAGCTGCGACATTGGCCCCCTGAGCTGAGTGGTTCATGGGGAAATGCAAAGAGCTTTCCAGTAGCTCTTCCTCTGTTCTGTACACAGAAGCCCTATGCGCAACCCACCGGTTGGCTGACCCAGAGGCTCCCTGAGCTATCTTGCTTCCAAAGGCAATGCTGAGCACAGTCAGCCCAACTCAAAATGCTATGTGGCCTGTTCACTTTCCTTAATGAGGCCATTCAATAAAAATCATTATTTCCAGGATGAGCAAGAGCCAACATGCACAGTGCTCCCTAGGGCTGCAGTGACAAAGGCTGGCTTATTCATCACAATCTGTTCCTCCAACTAATATCTTCTCTGCGTGTTCCACTGCCGTGTTATTCCTGCTAATTGTTCAAACAGTGACTTGGTAGCCAAGTTGTCAGGTGAAATGAGGATGAGTGAGACAAAGTATGTCTTTCTTCATTTTCTGAGTCTGGGGCACTCGAACGTGCTAACACTGGATGACAGTGCAGTCACATCAAAAGGCCAGTCTGTCTCCAAATGCCAGAATTGATAGCAAAGTCTGAGGCTTCTTTGGTTCAAGTTCTTTAAATAGCTCTCTTTCCTACTTCTGCTCAGAATTTTTCCTATGACCCCACCCCTTGCTTCTTTCAGTGCTGAAAAAGGAAACTTCCTTTGGAAAACTCATTAGATCAAATGGTTCAGTGAGGGGAGACATAGCCAAAGCGTGAATAGTTATCTCAACAGCTGAATGGTCCCTTGCTCCAGAGGTTACCAAGACAAGGATATCAGAATTGCCCTTGACATTCTTTTTGTATGTAGTAGCCTTTAACGCTGAGCAGTCCTTCAAATGGTCTCTCATCCTCCTCCATGAGTTTTCTTTTGTTTTTTTTTTTTTCTTGGTGAGCATGGGAAAGATAAGGAAAAGCAACAGCCTCTATCTTTTTTGCATTACTTTCCATACAGTCTGTTGGTATAAGAGTTTTCTCATCTTTCCTCTTGCGAGAAAGGGCTCGGGACATAAGAGCTCGGGACAAAAACATGGAACTACACTCAAAACCAAGATGCCAACTGGAGACAAAGTGGCTGCAGCTGCTCATAAAAACCTCCATCTTAGCTTCAGATTTTCTGTAGCTTGGAACCTATACTGTCAGAGACAGATAGACAAAGCATTCGGTGTTGGAAACTCACGTGTTTTCTGGGGCTGGCCCTGCATTCAGATGAGTTTGCGATGTTGGCCCTAGGTCTCTTGCAAAGTAGCTGTGTTTGGAGGGCCATGGTGTGTTCAAAAAAGCCTACTAACAGCCATCACATTGGACATTTTAAAACACATCAAATTGGTAATTACAGTTATCTCGGTGGTGTTCTACAAAAGGGTGTTTGCAAGAGTAAGATTATTGCCTTTTTTTAATATTTGTATTACTCCTTTTGGGGATTTCTAATGTTTAATTTAAAAATAATTTTGGGCTTACAAAAATGTTGCAGAATTCTCATCTCTCCTTCAGCCATCCTCCCCAAATGTTAACTTCCTATATTTTTATATTTACCAAGGTAAAATGAGCAAAAGCAGGAAGTTAATGTTGCCACAATAGCATTTTCTAAACTACAGACCTCATGCAAATTTCACCAGACATTTTTTTTCTGGCCTAGCAGCCCATCCAGATTCCAAATGGCGTTTAGATATCACATCTTCTAATGCTTTTCAATGTGTCATGTCTCTCAATCATTCTTGGCCTTTTATTGCTTAATACTTTTGAAGAGTTTTGGTTAATTATTTTGTAGAATTTTCTCGATTTAGGTTTGCATGAGCAAACTTTTTCCCTATGATTAAATTGAGTTATGCATTTTTGGGGGGTATAAAATAGCATTGCCAAAGTAATATTGTACATTTCTCAGTGGTTCTTATCAGGAGATACATGATGTTGATGTCTTATTATTAACGATTTAATAAGAACACTTGCATAAGGTTGTATTTGCCAGATTTCTCCCCTGTACAGTTACAATTTTCCCATTTGCATTTAGAAACTACTTTGTGGGGAGATATTTTGAGGCTCTGTAAATAACCCGTTTCTCTTCATAATTTCACCCATTAATTTTATGATCCATTAATGGTTCTTCCTTGTAACAATTACTACTGTGGTGTCCCCAAATGGTGATTTTCTGTTTCTATTATTCCTTGTATGTTTATTAATTAAAATTTTACTGTAAGGAAGAGTTTCTCTTCTCCTCCATTTATTCATTCTTTTAAAAAATTTATATCAATATGAACTCATGGATATATTTATTTTAGTCTTTGAGAGTTATAATCCATTACTGTCACATTTATTTTATTGCATACATTGATCCTGATTGGGCCATTAGGAACTTCTGCAAATTGGCCTGTGGATCCTTTCAAAATGACATTATACTTTTTTTGAGCACACTCTTACTTTGGTACTACAAGATAAGATGGTGATATGCTGATAAGCCAATTCTAAAAAAAAAAAAAAAAAAAGCTCTGATATTTTTTTGTTTCCTGATTCCCATGGTGTGTGAATACTTTTACCATGTTTAATTTTAAGCTACAAGCAGTTTGCTAATGAATTCTTTCTTATTTTTCCCCCCTTTTTTAGCCCTGAAATCAACCATTTCTCTGAGAAGCCCTGATTATTTTTATTGGATTACGGTCTTTGGAAATCAATATCTAGGTGCCAGGTGTGCTAATTACTGAGGTATCATTTGCACCTGGGCTCACTCAGAGATGAGAGAGCAAATTTGGGTATACATCCCTATCTGTACACATATTTATATCTATTTATATGTCTATGTGTACATATGTTAAAAATTTATGAGATCATATTGATACTTTTGATTCCAGTTCTTCACCACAGGGTTTATCCTTGTCAGTTCCCTTTCCTTATCTGTAAATCCCTTCTCCAACAGTGAGGGACCTGGCTCTCATTACCCACAATATATTTACCTATCTGGTTAACCTTAGAATACACGTAGAGTTTTGGTATTGTTAACCTATATGTTTGAGAAAATAAATGTACTGCTAATAATATATACTGATATACTAATAAATACTAATATATAATAATAATAGTGCTATTATATTTTATACTTTCTTGTGCAGAATCTTTGTGCAGAATCTCTCTTATCTTTAGCCTTATGATATGCAGTCAAAATACTGTTTTTAAAGTTACTTACGTTAGCTTTTCTCTTCCCCACCCACACCAATGTGGTGATGCTGTTCCTTTGTAATACGGTTCAATTTATTTGTTACTATTTATGTTCCACTGGGTTTTCCTCACATCATGAATTTAATTATTTCACGCATACTTTTGAGTATATGAAACATCATCATTGTTCTAAGAGTTGAAACTATGTAAAAGGCGTATTCAGAAAAAAAAAAGCCTCTCATTTTTTTTTTCCCCTCATTTCTATCCACCCTCTCTTTCCTCCCTATTTCCACCCACCCATTATGGGGAATTGATCTGATTAGTTTCTGATGTATCGATCTGATTAGTTTCTGGTGTATCCATCCTGTACTTCTTTTACATATTTGATCAGATTCATGTTTTTTTTTTCCTATATCTCCCTTCTTACCAGAACAGTAGCATATAGCAAATAATCTTTTACACTTTGCTTCTTTTGCTTAACAACATATTCTAGATATCACTCCACACCAATGTATAGAGATCATCCTTTTTTTTTTTTTTTTTACAACTGTTTAGGACTATATTGTGCACATTTGCTACCACTAATGGCAGGATAAGGGTTTGATCCTAGATTTTTTTTTACCATTGTTCAACATTATCTGTCTGAGTAAAAACAAGTCATCGCTTTATTTTCCAAAACTATATGCCAAATCAAGCATTTATTTGAAGAATTAACTTTAGATAATTTGCTCTATACAAGTCATCAGAGTGATAAAATTCAACAAACTTTTTGTTTTTACTTCTTGACATTGGACATCTTAATTGGTCCAATTCTGAGTTGTCATGTTTATAAAATGGGGATAATAATATATCACAGGAGTTGTTAGAAGAATTAGTGTTGTGAAATGCTTAGAGTAGTGGTTGACTTATGATACGAAAGAAATTATTATATTCCTCATTTTCTTCTGGTTATTATTTTGCTAATGGTAGTAGTGATGATAGCAGCAGCAGCAGTAGTTAAACACAGACTGTTTACAGTGCTGTTAGTATTTTTAGGGTCTTTATGGCCTCAGGCATGGGACAGCCACGGCTTTCCCTCTACTCAAGGCAGGACATTTCTTAACTCATTTGAAAAGAGAATCCATGAAAGCAACACCTCAAGTTCACGTTCATTGCCCCCAAGGACGATTTCGATCCCATGGGCCTAAGCATCTCCTCTCTGAAGTCTGAAGCAGCGCTCTGCCAGAAAAAGCGCAAACGCTCCCTATGGAGGACAGCTATTTTGTTCTTTGCCTCAACTTTGCAGAACTCATGGAAGTTCTGTCTTCATGTCGGTAGCACAGAAGTTTAATTTCTTTCTTCTGAGCGTGAAGAAGCTTCCCTTTGACTGAATGTCTTTGCTTTATTTCCCAGAATTGGGGCCTTTTATTCAACTGGGTTCAATTATTACTTTTTAACACTCATTCTTTCTGAGTATTCTGGCTTTACAGTGGTGATCAAGAAGAATAAGATCCCTGTGCTCATGAAGCTTATAGACTAGTAATTTTTAAGGACTCTCACTCTCTCTTTATATTTTAATTAAATATGAGCAAGACAATAGGAGTAGTTCTGCAAACAGTTCCTATATTGACATTTTAAATAAAAAAGTCAATATTTACTTGAAAAATATATGGGATAAAGAAGTTTTACTTGATATATGGAAACCAAGAGGTTCCAAATATGTTCCATAGATGATTTTTGAAGTAGAAAACATAATGCAATTTTAAATTATTCAGAGTTAAGAAACTTAATTGCTTTCTATAATCTATGTAAGGGTATTTGTTTATCTTTTAGCTGTCTTTATTGGTAGATAAGCCAGACAGCCAAGAACGTAAAGGATTGTGAATGGTTTGCAATGATTCAATAAAATTTATTCAATAGAAACACTCATATACCCACTTTTATTAATATATAAATCTAATACCTGCTAAGGAAAGGTAATGATATTGCCAGGGCTGGCAAATACATGAGAATTCAAGCAAAAATCATAAACTAATCTACCTGTTCTAATGCAGAAATCACATTAATAATATCAGCCTCTCCTGTCTGATCTCGGAAGATAAGTAGGGCAGAGCCTGGTTAGTACTTGGATGGTAGAACACCTAGGAAGACCAGGTGCTGTAGGCATAAAAAATAAAAAATAAGGGATTATAAATTGACAAGGTCCTTGCAATCTGTAAGGTCAACCAAGGATTGCCTCACCTAAAAAATAAAAATAATAAATAATAATAATAATATTAGCCTCACTGAAAAATATATTCTGGAGTCTGCTTGGGATAGTTATTAAAAGAATAAAAGTATTGGAGTATATGAATGGTTGGGGGCCTGGGTTGGCACATATGCTGCTACCCATGGTCCTGAAAATTGCCTTTTTTATGATTTGGCTCATTCCCAACAATCTTGAACTAAGTGGGGAAAAGTCAGTGATCAGAGAAAAAAGAGAAAAATGAAAAATGAGAGAGAAAGTAGAGGGATAGAGGAGGGGATATAGCCCTTAAAAAGTGCCAGGAAAAAAAATAAAATGAGAGTCTTTAATTTCTCAGTCATGTACATATAACTGTAATTACCAAAAAAAAAAAAAAAAAAAAAAGTCTGGCATTTAGACATGTGGGATGATGTTATATATTGAGTTTCCTAGGAAGCAGACTCTGAGATAGAGTCTGAATAAGCAAGCACAGTATTTAAGTCATGCCCTTAAAATCAATACCTGTTGATGGAAAGAAGTAGGATTGGGAAGAGGAAGGAAGCTACAGGGCAGTCCCAAAACCTTTAGCTTATCCCATGGGAAAGGGTTGGGCTAGACTGGCCCTCCAGAGGCAGGTCTTGATCTCTCCACATCTATCAGTCACTGAGTCTGCCTTGTCCTTGAAAGGGGCATGACCTTGGGTGAGGCAGCCGTCTAGGATGAAGCCATCCTTAAAAGAGCTTGTAGCTGAGGTTTCAAGTTCTCCATTAAAAGAGTATACGGGTGGCCCATCACAGTGTCACCAGGGGTCATGTGTCACACTATTCCTCATCTTATATATGGGTAAGCATAATACCTCCTGAGCTAACCCATGGCAGCTCACTTCCAATTTTCAAACTCATTGCCTGCTTATGACCTCACCTCCCTCTTTGGACAAGCGAACTGGCACCAGTTCACTGTCCTCTCCTGTAACTTAAATTTTGACTCTGGCTGCATTTAAAAGACAGGAAGTTCTGTGAGGGCGGGACCTATACTCCCTCACTGTCCACTTTCTCCTCAGCGCCTCCGATGGCATCTGGCATCAAGGAGATGCTTGGCGAGCTTTGGCTGGTTGGGTGGTGCCTCATGCAGTTGCTGAGAAACATCTGCATCTTCTGTCCTATAATTGGGACAATGTCTCAGCCCATCCCATTAACATGTCACTTACCAAGCCCATAACAGGCCAAAACAGTGAGTCACTATCCCTCTCTTAACAGAGGAATCCCCATTTGCTAGAATTCCCAGTCCTGACAGCAAGCAGTTAACTCTGGGCAGGGATGAGAGGAGAAGACCATAGAGAAATGGTCTTCATTTCCAGGGACATCTGCTTCCCCAAAATGAAACATTTGGAAGTTTTTTGAGTGCTTGAAGGAGGGGGGGGCACTTTAAAATGCAACATGTGAAGTGAAGTTATTTAAATTCTGATCTAACTGTGTGGCCTGCTCTCATGTCTGCATGAAAATTGTTCAGGCTCCCACCATCCGCCCCCGTCATTTTGTTTGGATTAGCCGAGCGCTCCACTTGTGTGGTACATTTTGATTTGTCTGACACAGTGTTCCCATCCCATCCTCCCTCAAGCAGGCCTGGGGAAAAAATGTACTTAGCTGAGAAGTCACAGTCTCTGCTTTTTTATGCTTCCAAGGAAACTTAGCAGGAAATGGCTTGGATAGCTTGGGGTGCAGATTCACACAGAGTTTTTCTCAAGTTCCATTTTACACAGAAAATTCAATGACAGATGCAAAGAAAGAAGCGATCTCACGATACGGTTCCAGGATGCTTACAGAGTATGATTAAAGCTTTCCATTTGATGGACGAGGGATTCGTTTCCCAGTGAGGGAAGAGCTTTGTCTCGAAGCCACACAGTGACCTGCTGAGGATGTAAGAACCAGGACTGGGATTCAGGTCTCTTGCTACTTTTAGGTAGGACACAGAAATTTAGACAAAACATGCTCTGTGGAGACCTACAGTTGCATGCTTGTGCAAGAGTAGCAAAGGCTAGATCAATTACGCCAGGTTCCTAAAACCCCCACAGGATGTTACTCTCTACAGCCCAGATATTTTCTTCTTTTCTCCCTCTCCAGTGGAAAAGTGAGTTCATACAACAAAGAAACAGCAAACACTGGCTTTACCTTACATTGTTTCACTCCAGAGAAAGAACGAAACGTAATCTCTGCAGCAGGCGGGGTGAGTGGCAGGAGCTTCTACATGACCAGCTGTATCTGGGACCTTTCTCTAGGACTGGGCATGTGCCTCCGTCTGTCGGATAGGAAACAGCCTCCAAGGTCAGAAGACAGACAGGGATGTGCACTAACTTCCTGCAACTTTGTGAAGCGGTAGAAAGAAAGGAAAAATGATAGAGAAGAAGGGAAAGTGAATGTATTCATTTGAAAGAGTGTTCTGGAGCATTCTTGCACCATGCTGGTCCCTTATAAGAATCTTACCTTTGATGTGTGCTTCACAATTCATTTAGGCTTTTGTGCATGGTCTCCTGTTGCATCTCTAAATGAACCTTGTTCCTGGCTCTGTGTTATCTTAGTTCCCAAACTCGTTCTTAACCTTGAACCAAATAGACGGTTGACTTTTTCACTTTACAAATAAACGATTGGCTTTTTCACTTTACTGTTCAGCATCCTTTCCTGGGCCCCTGTTTAGTCTTGATTTCTGGTTCCCTGTGCCCAGGTTAACTCATGCTGTTTCCCTGGGCCTCCTTCCT